>SJYC01028679.1:0-43036 GCA_006408675.1 Madoqua kirkii | reverse complement strand
ACTGATGGTGATCTCAAAATATTCTTAAAAAATTATCTATACTGCTCAAAGTTTTCTTAATGTGAAAATAACACCACTATTTAAACAAAGATAGACTATTTAAAATTTATTTTTTTACTACATATGTAAGATCCTGGCTACAGTGTTTTCATTTTGCTTTTTCTACTGTAACGAGAGGTTTTCTTTTTCCTCCACCTCTAACTACTTTGGACTCTCCTTGAAAGACAGCATGCTTCTATTGTTTTTGTTGTTTCTCACAGCTCTTTAATACAGTGCTGTGTTTATCATGGTTGTACAAATGCCGGTGCCTAACTTCACTGTTTCTTCATCTGAGTTTACATGGCACCTTGACCTGTACTTCTCTCTCTGATACATGCATGCATGCTCAGTCACATCTGACTCTTTGTGACCCCATGACTGTAACACAACAAGCTCCTCTGTCCATGGAAACTTTCAGGAAAGAATACTGGTGCTTAGTCGCTTGTCGTATCTGACTCTTTGTGACCCACTGGACTTGTAGCCTGCCAGGGTTCCTATGTCCATTGGATTTTTCAGGCAAGAACAATTATTGGAGTGGGTTGTCACTTCCTACTCCAGAGGATCTTCCTTGCATCTCTTGCACTGGCAGGCAGTTCTTTACTACTGTGCCACCTGGTAATCCCTCTCTCTAATACCAGACTGTAATTAGTCACATGCCTGTCTGAATTCGAAATGGAGCCATGAGTTCCTTGAGGATAATTATTGTATTTATTTCCGGATTTCAACATCAATCACTATTCCTAAAAGAGAAACTCAATAAAAGGAAATGAACTGTATGTCTTCCTTTGATAATACCTGGAACTGACTGACAGGAAAAACATACCTTCTCCTCAAAGGCCTGATCACTTCCTTTTTCACTGTTGTCTAAGCATCACAGTGTAGTGCTGGAGCTCAGAGCTGAGTCTCTGAAGCTACACTTCTAAAATTTTAGTCCTGTCTTGGGCACTTCATGGCTGTGTGGTCTGGGTAAGCTACTTAACCTCTCTATGCTACATTTTCCCAGAATGTAAACGGGATAATAACAGTATTTACTTCACAGGACTGTTTGAGGGATTAAATGAGTCACTGTGTGTGAACTCTGTCACAGTTCTGTGCACACAGCAAGTTCTCCACAGATGTGAGCTACGACCAGAAGGCTTCCTCCTTTTAGAAAGGTAAAACAGAATGAAAAGCCTTGAGAACCTGAATCTTCCTTTTGCTGAAATTAGGTTGACAGCATGAACACAAGTGTGAGACAATGACACCAGAAAATGTCTAACTGATCTCTCTGCAGGGTGCAGCTATGGCTGGCTGAGACCAGGCTGCCCACACTGAGATGGAGCCCTGCTGGAGAGTTTTACTTCTCCTGCCTCTGTGTGACCAACAAGAATGTCTAATTCTTCAGATCAATTTTATGGCTGAAACTTTGGCTTGTGTTTGAGGAGGCGTGAGAAGTAGAGAAATTAGAGTCTTTAACATTTTATATCTTGTTTGTTTTTCTTAGAAAAGTAGTACAACTGATTATATTGACAAAGTTAAATATTACAATATAGTAAAGTAGTAAAGGGTCATTCTGTCTTTATACACATACACACACACACACACACACACACACACACACACACTGTGGACCTGAGTAAACACATTCACTTTGAGACAGTTAAAATTAGATCTTCAACAGTAAAATATAAAATTAGGGCCCTATCATGATAATGGAGGGTCATAGCTCAATGTCATATTGTTGAGGGAGATTTTATTTAATGCTGGTACTTTCAGATACATTAGGTTGTCTGATCCCTGGAAAAACACTATTCATAGTGATTACTAGTTTTACTCAGCTTAGGGCAGTTAAATGACTATCCAAGGTGACATGTGGCAAAGTAGCACTGGAAGACACAGATCAGTGTCTTCTGCATGAGACCTGTTATTCTATCGCCATGCTAAGTCGCCTATCTTCAAGTTTTTAAGAAAATATAATTTCAAGTTGATTTCTGTAAATCAAAGTAAAATGTGATGACTTCATTCCAAGTCAACACATGGAAAGTTTTACTTGGCCTACAAATCTCAAGAAAAACAAAAAGCTTATCTTTCAAACTGATTTTCGTTTCTTCCTGGCTATTAATACTCTAAATCAAGACAGGTTATTTTACTCAAATTAGATATTTGACATAATGCCAATATGGAATTCAAATATTGCATTTATCTTACTGAAGCCTCTTTTCATGACTGTCCATAAAACTTGGAGAGGTTTATCAGCGAAATCACCTTACGTAACTTATGGGGCTACAGCTCTATTGCCCCAACAGCTGGAGGACTGTGGGACCTGAGACAATAGCATTTCTGCCCTGAAGGCACAGGCTCAGTGTGTAGAGCACCGTTCTTCTCATCAACTGTGTTCTAAAGATGGAGTCAACAGTTCGAGAGAAAAAAAAAAGGATAATACACCTCATTGAAGTACAGCACAAAAGTCCATAAAAGACAATGAGAGAACACTTTCACAATTTTCAGACACTGCCTTTGGCAAAGTTTCTTTTAGATTTCACTGAAAATTTTCCAGGCTCTCTACACTTGTAATGGGCACAAAACCATTGTATGAAACCTCTTGTTCAATTTGTGCTGTTGGTTTGTCTTTGAAAATGACATTATTAAAACACAACCACACTATGTGAGTCTGTGTGTAGATTCCAAAGTAATCTAATTCATTAAAAAAAAACCTGGAATTTCTGAAAAATTGAGTTTTAAGTAGTCTGAAATGACTAATTTATGGAACATTAGGAAGCATGATTAATTTTAGCATTATCATCCTACTATCTCATTTTACAGCTTTTGACTTAATTCACAAACATTTACATATTCAGATATAAAGAAAATGAATAAAAATTATGTTATTTGAAAGGATAACATGTTATCATTTTTGTCAATAATACGGGCTTACAAAAAAGGGAGCAAATGTGTTTTATCATATTTATTCGAAAACCTATGCCAAATCTGCTATATTCAGTGATTCATTCTTTCTGTGATTATCTGTCCATCCATTTTTTCTAGTATAACAATGGCCAAGCTTTTTAAGTGAACAACCACTGTGTGTGTGTGTGTGTTTATTTAATGTTTTAGAAGGGTGATGCTTAAGCAGATTACACAGAACATTCTGAAAGACATGGTTTAAAAAAGATGTCATTGGATGGCATAGCTGAGGGCCAAGAAATACCATATATATTACCTATCTTGTTCATTTTTAGTATAGTTTAAAATTTCTCTTCAGTAGTAACTGAACAAAAATGAAGTTGGATACTAAGGAGAATCATATTTGAAACCAGTGTGAAAGTCTACTCTTGATGTCTAGGCACACGAAACCCAGTTCTACTTATCACATTTTGCTTTTCATTCACACTTTCAACTCATCCTCGTAAAAAAGAATGGGATAAGGACAATGTTTTTGTTTTAGTGCATTTGTATTTTCAATACAGATACATTACATCTAGAGACTTATACTCACTTACCAATTTCATTCTGCAAAGAAAGGTTCCGGGACAAATTCCTCAGCAGAGAGACGGCAGTCTTTTTCACACTTGGATCACTGACATGAAGCATCTTTCGTGTGTGCTGAAGGCCATTTTCCTTCTGGACAACTGTTGAGCTACTGATGTTGGCATCTGTTTTGTGAGAGACATGTCCTATAAATACTACTGTATTTCATTTCGGGGTAAAATTTCTAAGTTTCTGTAGATTACTACAGATTATAATATATAAGATGTTTATATAATACAAGATATAAATATGTTTAAAAAGCTAGCTTCAAATTCTTATTAAGTTTTCAATTACTGGATAAAGACAGTTTATTCAGTATTTTAAAATAAAAATATTGGATTTGGTTAGCTACAATGTTTTTTGCATCAGTTTAGCTCAGACGGGAAAGTGTCTGCCTACAATGCAGGAGACCTGGGTTTGATCCCTGGTTCGGGAAGATCCCCTGGAGAAGGAAATGGCAACCCACTCCAGTATTCATGCCTGGAAAAGCTCATGGACCGAGGAGCCTGGTGGGCTACAGTCCATGGGGTTGCAAAGAGTCAGACACGACTGAGTGACTTCACTTCACTAATAAAATGGGTCTGTCTTTACCTTTCCTTTCTTTTTCATCTTATTCTGCTTTTTACTCACATTTTCAGTTCATTGTTAAGAAAAGAATGTTTAAGGATGAAATTTATACTAATGTCATAAAATTTATTAAGTTTTTTTCCTATGTGTGTAATACAAAAATACTCTCAACTTTGTGGCTCTGGTAGAACTTAGCTATAAAGCCAACTGAACTGAGAAAAATTTTACAGGGAGATGTCTTTGATTACTATTTAAATGTATTTACAGGCTGTTGGCTTATTCATCTTTCCTGTTTCTTTAAACTTTGGCATTTTACGTATTTTAAAAACTTATTCATTTCTAAAAAACCAGTTTATTCTGAAAGATATGTTGGACTTTAAAAGGAGCATATGGCTAGTCAGATTACCTGTAACTCTATGCTCTGTATGGGAGGCTGCACATGCAAGTTTCTTGTTTCAGGTCTAAGTCCACCAGAAGCAAATCTTACTTGGAATAAGGTTGGTCACCTAATTTCACAGGTCTGAGTACCAAGTAGGCCCTACCTGACATCAGCAAACTCCCAACAATACTGAGGCCTCAACTTGTGCCTGCAATTTTATGTATTTTTATTTGAAACTAATATTAGGTCACTGTGCCAAAAATTCATACATTCTTAACCATTCTTGAGGGTGTCTATCTCCTGTTTATCTTACCTAACACTGCTTGCTTCCCCTACCTCCTGCAGACTGTCCCCTTATATTCACTATACCTTCCAGAGAAGCAGTTAATATGGGAGCCAGGATAGGTTTCAGGGAGGGAACAGGAGGTCCTTAAAATTATTTTTGTGTTTATAATAATCTTTCTCAAGGAAAGAATCTATCATTTTTATTAGGTACTCAAAATATCCATGAGTATCTCATGGAAGTTTAATAACTACTATTTTGCAATGTTTATTCCAAAGTTACACTTCGTCTTTCACTAATTTGCAAAACAAACCATGAGATTTTCTCTTCTCTGAGAAAAATCCATCCTCTGTAGGATTCTGTAAAACTCCTCCTCCTTGAAGATGGAGGTATTCATCTCTATTTCTAATGGTCCATCTAAGTAACTACATCTTTCCTCAAATGCAAAAGCTCTGCTCTTCTGAGTCACTGCCATTGAGCTCTATCACTCTCACAGCATTTTCTTTGTCATCTCAAGGTCTAGTATATAAAAATGATTATGGAAACACAAATTCTGATTCATTGAAGGAAATGGGAGAGGCTGACGTGGAATGGCCTTAGGAATTTACTCATTAAGGAAAATAAGCAATGAGATTTACCAAATAGAGATTTCATATTCCAGTTTCAGGCAATTTGTGAAAACGACTGCTATAACTGTTTACACATAGCAATTATAGTTCATATTGTCCTGATTACTAATGAGGCTGAGCATCTTAACAAATGTTTAATGGCCATTTCTATATTATGTTTTGTGAAATGCTTGTTTAAATCTCTTGTTCAGTGTCAGTTGGTTGTCTATCCTTTCACTGTTAAATTGATGAGTTTTTAAAAAAATATTTCCTAGATACCAACCTTTATTACTTATATATGTTACCGAAATCTTTTCCTCCTCTGTGCTTTGCCTTTTTCCTGTCTTTTGCTAGCATCAGTTCAGTCCAGTCACTCAGTTGTGTCCTACTCTTTTTGACAGCATGCACTGCAGCACGCCAGGCCTCCTCGTCCATCACCAACTCCTGGAGTTTACTCAAACTCATGTCCATTGAGTCGGTGATGCCATCCAACCATCTCATCCTCTGTTATCCCCTTCTCCTCCTGCCTTCAATCTTTCCCAGCATCAGGGTCTTTACAAATGAATCAGTTCTTTGCATCAGGTAGTCAAAGTACTGGAGTTTCAGCTTCAGTATCAGTACTTCCAATGAATATTCAGGACTGATTTCCATTAGGATGGACTGGTTGGATCTCCCTGTAGTCCCAGGGACTCTTAAGAGCCGTCTCCAACACCACAGTTCAAAACCATCAATTCTTCGGCACTCAGCTTTCCTACAATCCACCTCTCACGTCCATACATGACTATTAGAAAAACCATAGCTTTGAATATATGGACTTTTGTCAGTAAAGTGATGTTTCTGCTTTTTAATATGCTGTCTAGACTGGTCTTAGCTTTTCTTCCAAAGAGCAAGCATCTGTGATTTTGGAGCCCTGAAAAATAAAGTCTGTCACTGTTTCCCCATCTATTTGCCCTGAAGTGATGAGACTAGATGCCATGATCTTTGTTTTCTGAATGTTGAGCTTTAAGCCAACATTTTCACTTTCCTCTTTCACTTTCATCAAGAGGCTCTTAGTTCTTCTTCGCTTTCTGCCATAAGGGTGGTGTCAGCTGCATATCCGAAGTTATTGATATTTCTCCTGACAATCTTGATTCCAGCTTATGCTTGTTTTCTAGCATAAGCTATTAATTTTTATGTAATCAATTCATGAAACTTTTACTTTATGTGCTTTTTATGTTTACTGTTAAGAAATCTTTCCCTATTTCAGGTCATGAAGATATTCTATGTTAACATTTAGAATCTCTATTGTTTTATATTCCACATTTAAATCACACTGCTGTTGGAACTAATCTGTGGGTATGGTGTGATATAAGCAATATATTTTGGCTTTTTTTTCCAGTGGGTATCAAATTAAGTGCCTTTAGTGTTTTAGAGACTTGAAAACTGCTTATTTCAATGGATTTTAACTTTTACAATGTACTTTTTAATTTCACATGTATACAACATAATGAGTTGATATATGTATTGATATACATTGTGAAATAATTACCACAATAAGTTTAGATAACATCCATCATCATGTATAGTCACATTTTTTTTCCTTCCGTGATGAGAACTTTTAACCAATACAGTATAATTAACTATAGTCACCATGCTGTACACTACACCTCCAAGAGTTATTTATATTGTACGTTATACTTCACACTATATTAACAGAATTTGCTAAATGGGCAAATTTTATCATCTCATCCTCTCTCCTTATATTTTTTGTGTTTTTCGTGTCATTTAAAAATAATGGCCATTATACTTGAACTAATAAAGTTTACATTAAGGTATTCTTGCTGACAAGAAATTACTGTCATATTTTATATAAAAATTCCATACTCTATCTTTTAGAAGCTATTCAGTCCAGTTCAGGTTCTTTGCCACCTAAGACACATGGCCATCAATTTTCAGTGATGTCTCTGTTATGAACACATGTAGATGGATGGAGTATTTTCTAGAACTATGTTTAATGGCCAGCTTTTCATGTTTTTCTGTTCAGTGATTCCTTTTATAAGTTACTAACCAAGTATTCTTTTATCATATATCTAAACACAGAAAATCAGGGAATGCAATAATTAGAAAAGAAATACATATAAGTCAAAACTTTAATAAAAAGCATCTCACAACTTAAAAGAATAAAGAGTCCTCTTACCATTGCCCCATGCTGCTAATAATTTTCTCCTATAAATCTCTATTTAAGTTCAACTCCAACAGCTTTGGGTACAGATTAATAACAGTTTAGTCCAGTTCTCCTTTCAGGGGACTGGACTGGTCTAAGGTTAGGTATGATTTTAAATGCCTTCATGTAATTAGAATAGTTAAGATATCTCCATTTCCTGGATTCCTTTTGACTTGGAACACTCCTAGTATCTTAGATTCTGTTTATTTATTTTTTTATCACAGCTAGATTATTACCAAAGACAAAGATTTTGTCTTATTCATCACTATATACTTAGCACTAGGCTAGTGCCTTTTAGTGCTCAAATACTGTTTAATAAATGAATAGAGGAATTAGAGTCTAGGTAGCAAACTACATATTCAGAATTTAAGTGGCATATTCCTGTATATTAGGAGGCAAATATTCTTGTTTTGATAGGAATATGGAAACACCTCTGAATGGTTTTGATTCCAACACAGAATTTGGGATGGGAGAGGCTAAAATCCATATTAAAGGATTAGCTCATATTGAGCCACCCTCAGAGCACAGTGCAGAGAAGGCAATGGCACCCCACTCTAGTACCCTTGCCTGGAAAATCCCATGGACGGAGGAGCCTGGTAGGCTGCAGTCCATGGGGTCACTCAGAGTCAGACACGACTGACATATTTTATATAAAAATTCCATACTCTATCTTTTAGAAGCTATTCAGTCCAGTTCAGGTTCTTTGCCACCTAAGACACATGGCCATCAATTTTCAGTGATGTCTCTGTTATGAACACATGTAGATGGATGGAGTATTTTCTAGAACTATGTTTAATGGCCAGCTTTTCATGTTTTTCTGTTCAGTGATTCCTTTTATAAGTTACTAACCAAGTATTCTTTTATCATATATCTAAACACAGAAAATCAGGGAATGCAATAATTAGAAAAGAAATACATATAAGTCAAAACTTTAATAAAAAGCATCTCACAACTTAAAAGAATAAAGAGTCCTCTTACCATTGCCCCATGCTGCTAATAATTTTCTCCTATAAATCTCTATTTAAGTTCAACTCCAACAGCTTTGGGTACAGATTAATAACAGTTTAGTCCAGTTCTCCTTTCAGGGGACTGGACTGGTCTAAGGTTAGGTATGATTTTAAATGCCTTCATGTAATTAGAATAGTTAAGATATCTCCATTTCCTGGATTCCTTTTGACTTGGAACACTCCTAGTATCTTAGATTCTGTTTATTTATTTTTTTATCACAGCTAGATTATTACCAAAGACAAAGATTTTGTCTTATTCATCACTATATACTTAGCACTAGGCTAGTGCCTTTTAGTGCTCAAATACTGTTTAATAAATGAATAGAGGAATTAGAGTCTAGGTAGCAAACTACATATTCAGAATTTAAGTGGCATATTCCTGTATATTAGGAGGCAAATATTCTTGTTTTGATAGGAATATGGAAACACCTCTGAATGGTTTTGATTCCAACACAGAATTTGGGATGGGAGAGGCTAAAATCCATATTAAAGGATTAGCTCATATTGAGCCACCCTCAGAGCACAGTGCAGAGAAGGCAATGGCACCCCACTCTAGTACCCTTGCCTGGAAAATCCCATGGACGGAGGAGCCTGGTAGGCTGCAGTCCATGGGGTCACTCAGAGTCAGACACGACTGAGCGACTTCACTTTCAAGCATTGGAGAAGTAAATGACAACCTATTCCAGTGTTCTTGCCTGGAGAATCCCAGGGACGGGGGAGCTTGATGGGCTGCCATCTATGGGGTCGCAGAGAGTCGGACACGACTGAAGTGACTTAGCAGCAGCAGCAGCAGCAGCAGAGCACAGTGAGCTTAATCATAAGTACACAGCAGTGTAATTTCTGATCTTTTCTATTAATTTGACTGGTTGTTAGTTAATAAGAGAGCCTCTGTAGTTTGGGAAAATGAAAAAAGTGGTTCTGGGAAACCAAGCATGGGGAAGTGGGAAGATAAGACGATAAATTATGTCTCTCTCTCTGTCAGGGCTCCCTGGTCAACTCCCCATTTCCTTCTCCTTGTGCATAAGTATGTTTTAAAGAATTTCAAAGAGATTAAAGTTCGGTTGCATTCTTAACCACAGTGCTAAAATTAGACAAATACTGGCTTCAGTATTTCACAGTTTTATTTGAAGCTGAACAAGCTTTGGCATAAACAAAAGAATGAATATGGCTTCTCAAGTAAAGAACAAATAATATTTTTGTTATGTACAAGAGTGCTTTCCTCTCTGATGGTGAATATTAGGCTGGCCTTATAATGAACTATTGGAAGAAAGTTTAATCATTTTATGATCAAGGCAAAGAACACAAGCTTAGTTCAAATGATTAAATATTTATAGAATCCCTTACTATGTTGCAAAATACATGGGAGAAGGAACAAATTTTTACTCTTTTTAAAAATTTTTTAAGACTTCCCTGGTGGTTCAGTGATTAAGACTCTGCACTTCGAATGCAGAGGGTGCAGGTTTGACCTCTGGTTGGGGAACTAAGATTCCACATGCCATGTGGGGTGGCCAAAGAATAATAAATAAATAAATTTTATTGGAGTATAGTTGATTTACAGTGCTGTGATAATTTCTGCTATACAGCAAAGTGATTCATATACACATTCATATACACATTCTTTTTCATATTCTTTTCCATTATGGTTTATCACAGGACCTTGTAAGTTTTTATTCTTTTTAATATTTTGATTTTGCTGGTGTAAAGTAAGTACATCTGAAAAGAGACGTAGCTCTTCAATTTGTAGTTGACTTTCTGGGACACAAAAGCACAGACGTCCTTTCCAACGCAGTGGGCCTATGTTCTCTCTGCTTTCTGGCTGTCATTCTTCTTTTTGGTAACAATACTGACTTTTCCATTAGAGAGTCACTCTATATGGTACAAGTGGCAGTGACCCTTGCTCACTCAACCACATGCCCCTGAAATTCACATGTGAGCACACAACTCAGACTTGACCAGTTAGAACATCACAGACTCCTAGCCACAGAAACTTGTTTGCAAATGGCTAAGTTCTTACAGCTATTGGGAAAATAGTAGTTTCTTTTCTTGTGGAGACACTGGGCTGGATGAAAGGTAAGCCTGAAATCACTGGTGGCTATCTTTGCTGTAATATGAGGATAGCCTTTGAGAAAGAAACCAACAGAGGAAAGAAAACAGAGGCCAGAGATAGAGAATCACAATTACAATCCCTGGGGCACCTACGTCCCACCAGGATAGAAGGAAAACCTACCCTGGACTTTTCAGTGATATGAGTCAAGAAATTCCTTTCTTTTGCCTAAGCTAGTTTAGGTAGGATTTTGAGACTTCTAACTGAAAGAGCTCTGACTAATACTGATAAATACTGAATCTTTCACTTACAGTTTGACTTGGCTCTGCAGAAGCTGAGACTGAAAGTCCTGGAAAGCCAAACTTTCTGGCAATTCCTGAGAACTTTCTTGACTAAAGCAAGAAAACTGATGGTTTTACTTCACTATCATTTCTGAACTTAATGTAGGTGTACCTATAATGTCATTATTTTTAAAGGTAGCACGATACTCACTGGTCCACTTCCTGCTGTGAGATTCTGGAGAGCTCCCAAAGATGCTTCTTGGGTATAGTTTCGGACACTCTTGGCGATCAAGGACAAATACATTCGTATCACGATGGAGTGCCACAGCCACTCCACGCCCTTGGGGTTGCTCTTTTCCTCTGGCATTGGCATGTCCTGGTATTGCTAACCACATACACAGTGGAATCCAAAATTAAAGACTTCAAGTGATTTATACAATTCCATACCCAAACCAAGAGACCAGAAGTATTATCTTGTCTAGGAAACTAATAAGACCTGAAACATTAAAAAGGCACACATGTATGATTTACAATCACTTAACTTTTAGCCCATGATTATTTTTCCCTTACCGTGAGAGAGAATACAGAGATTTAAGCAAAGACTGTTCTAGAATATTTTTCAGGCTGCTGCTAAGCTAAAAGCTAAATTAGTCACAACTGCTCCGAAGATAAGAAAAACAGGCCTCTTCTCACAGAGTCTTGTGAAGTTGTCCAGGATAGCATCAGGATTCTAAATTTACCAAGTATCCTACAAGTTCATCAACGCTGTGGTACTCTGAGGAGTAGGAGAGATCACATTCCTTCAATTTTCATAAAATTCCAGTCTGGAAGGTTTCCTTCCTATGTGGTTTGCTTTTAGGAGGTCTTGTTTGTTTTCTAGAACGTTTAAAGCTGAATGTCTGGGCTCCTTTTAATGTTAAGACAATGCTATACCACTGGCCACATGGTATTAAGCTTACTTCCTAAACTGCGGGGCACAGAGCAGTATGGTTTGATGGCTAACAATGTAAATCTGGGGCCAGACTGTCTGGGATGGAATTCTACCTCCTCCACTAATTTGCTGAATTATTTTGGAAAAATCAATTAACTTTTTTGTATCTCTATTTCCTCATCAGTAAAGGAAGATATTAATACACACCTCATAGGAATGATGCAAGATTAAAGGAACTTAAAATAGGGCCTGACATACACTAAGTACTTAGAAATACACACGCACACTTTTTCTTTCAAAGACTTCCCAATATACCTGTTTTACTTTTCTGCTTCGACTGCCAAAACACCCAATACTTTTGTTGTCAGCCTGGATATTCCTGTTTTGAATATAAATACTCTGGGAATATTTCTCTGGGAGCTCTGCCTCCAGCTGGTAGGAGAGGTTATGAAGAATGCACACACAGTTCTCTGTGGCCTGAGAAATAGGACAAGAATATTGATTATATATATGTATGAATAGGTAACTTCGCAGGTATCATATCACAGAACTTCTGAGGCTACTGGATGCAACGAGGGTGCCTGGACTACGGGGTGCCTGGGGGAGTGACATAAGTATGGCTAGAAAGGCTAGGGTTAAATCATAAATGGTCATGAGCACAATGCTAAGAAATAGAGGCTGAATTTTTTAAAACATTGGTTTTTACAGTGTGTTCAGAAAGATTTTATATTTTAGGTATATTGCTTACCAGCCATGTGGAGTTGGAAAACAGGAGGAGATATTACTTATAGGGATCAATCAGGAGTTGACTACAATAATCAGTATGAAAGATAGCAGGAGTAGCATTAAAGAGGAGTGGTTAAACTATAGAGTATTTCAGAAGTAGAATGCACATGATTTTTTGTCCAGTGGATGTGGGATGTGATGGAAGAGAGGAAGTCCTAGATTACTTAGATTTCTATTTTCACTTGGTAGATGGTGATAACTATTAAGAGGGATTATGTTTGAAGAAGAAGAGATGAATTTCATTGCAGAAAATGTAGCACCTAAGCTCCTTTCAAATATCTAGAGGTGTTAAACAGTTTGAAATTTGGGTCTGGAAAGGAGTAAGAAAAACCGGACTATACAGATTTTAAAATTTATGAGCATGTATGGGAAATCTTAAGCTCAACAAATGAGTTAATGAATAAAGCCAAATCCAAGCAGCTACTTCAAGAATACTCTGAAGTCTTAGTAAGACAAAATAAGTAATTTAACATAAGAGATATCTAACTCTTAAATCACCTTGTCATCTGGCTGGTAATCTGCAATGGTGCCTCTGACATAATGGACCAGTGAGTCAATCAGTCCATCACACCTCCTCATCACTTTTCTCCCTTCAGGGCCAGCTGAACTCATATTTCTATTAGGAAAAACAAACAAACAATTAGTCATAAGATTTAGGCTTAAGTGGTCATGTACGGAAGCAAAGCTGAGCGCTGAAGAATTGAAGCTTTTGAATTGTGGTGTTGGAGAACTCTTGAGAGTCCCTTGGAGTGCAAGGAGATCCAACCAGTCCAGCCTGAAGGAGATCAGTCCTGGGTGTTCTTTGGAAGGAATAATGCTGAAGCTGAAACTTCAGTACTTTGGCCACCTCATGCGAAGAGCTGACTCATTGGAAAAGACTCTGATGCTGGGAGGAATTGGGGGCAGGAGAAGGGGACGACAGAGGATGAGATGGCTGGATGGCATCACCGACTCGATGGATGTAAGTGAACTCCGGGAGTTGGTGATGGACAGGGAGGCCTGGCGTGCTGCGATTCATGGGGTTGCAAAGAGTCGGACAGGACTGAGCAACTGAACTGAACTGCACTGAAGATACACTTACTTAGGCTGTGTATCTAATAGGTTTTTGTTTCAAAGCTTTACTTTTGTTTCAAAATTTCTTCCAAGGGAAAACTGGAAAATTTGTCAAAGTATGACAGACTTATCCAAGACTCAATTGCCTACAGTCATCTACTCTGGACACAACTTAATAAATATATTCATAACACATTATTGTGTAATGTAAGCCTTCTGTCTACTTCATTCCAAGCACCAGAGCATTATTTATGTAATCGTCACCCTATTTTTGAAAGGGTATAAATATATGAGGAAAACATCTTACAGTTAAAAGTAGAATAATGGCATATTAGCTGTAGCATACATTACATATTCAAGTCTCAACTTATTCTGTGCCTTAATTCTAATTAAATTAAAATTTCTTCAATTCTCTGGGCCTTAGTTTCCTCATTTGTAAATATAGAGTGTTAGACTATACCATTTGGAGGTTTTCCAGGCTTCAGCATAAACTGTTATGACAAATATTAAACCAAATGTTCTAAAATGTGATGATTCTATAATTACAATGACAGAGAGATGCCATGAAAAATGCAGTTTCACAGTGTATAAGACCTAAGTTACAAGTCTGACCTAGAAACATCTTTGCACTTAGTCTATTTTTAATTTGGCTAAACCATGACATCTTTCTATAGACAGTAACTAAATCTGTTATAGACACTAAAGGTTATCAATACAGTAAAGTAATATATTTAGGGATCGTATTTCAGATTCAGATAATGTTTTTATGTTGGTATTACTATGTTCCTTTGCATTAATTTTTCTTTACAGCATTAACTATTTAAAAATATTTTTTTTCCAAAAATTTTAACAGCTCTATAAACAAGAATAACAAAAGAATGACTTCAGGTTTTTAGAATTTTGAGAACCACCCTTATTCTCTTTTGCTAACTTCATTGGCTAAGAACTATTCCTATAATATTTATCAGACCAGCTCCTTTCACTGTAGGCAGACCATTACAAAGCATATTCTTTTTGTGTATAATGTCTCAGTGGGATACTGAACACTGAAAGAACTACAATTCTGAGAACTTTGGGGGTCATATTTTCTTCATCTTTAATATACTATACTAAGTGATTTAAAAAAGCCTTTCTGTCCCCAAATACTGTTTCAATACATATTGTCAAAGAACAAAAGTGCCTGGCATTGTATAAAGAACTGCAGAGAACAAGGAAGGAGTACCCAGCACTGCACCTGCTCCTAGGGAGATCACATCTATAATATTCAGCTGTCTTTACCCTGTGAAAATGCAGTTTCAGAATCCAACCTAATAGTTGAGGAGGTAAGACAAGTACCCTAAAACTAAGCATGTACTAATAATTTAATGGTTGCTGAAATGATACAGTGAGTTTTTTATTTTAACAAAATCTCCTCTATGAGTAATTATTCACTTCCTTATTTTCACTGTACTTGAAAGATTTTGATACTTTGTCCATTAAAAAAAAAGATTATGAATTGGCTCATAGACTGTAAATAAAACCATGCTTTCCTGTAATTTTTTTCTCAAGAAATGATTATTTGAACCAAGATCCTGTCTATTCTCTGAGCCCTTTAAGGTCATGGGATCTTAAGAAGCTTGACAAAACTGAAAAAGCATCTTTCACTGTCTCCTTATATTGCATATGGAGAAACCAAAGAGTGAAGTTACTTTTACTGGTGAGATTAAGTTAGTGGTGAAGTCAGGATAGAAGAGCTGTTCTTTATTCTGTGCTGAGGGCGGCACCAGAGTAGAGCAAACCTTATCTAACATTCATTCAGTCTGCCGTTTGTTTAGCAAGTACCAGATGTCCCCCAACTCCGAGACAGTGTTATCATATTTTAAAGCTTCCCTTTGACCTTTTCAACATCTGGCTTGGAGAATGGCAGTAGTTTTAAAATGGCTTTGACAAATCAAAAGGTCTTTCTTCCTAGCAAAGCCCCTTACATACTGTGCAGATGAATGACTCAGCTTTGTTTAACTTCAGGCTGTTTATTTTGGGTGAGGATGGTAATTCAATTTGGCAGTACTTCCAGCTCACACACACTAACTGTTGTCTTGTAGTTTGGTATTATCCAGACTCTACTGGCTTGAAACGGGACTTATCAGGGGTTCCTGACAGCTGATACCTTTGCTGACAGAAAGTGCATGGAACACCACTACCTCAATATTTGTTCTTGCATATCAAAAATAGTTCCTACTCAGAAATATGATAAATGCTAAGGGTGGATTATTTTACAGCAATACATCCACGAATAGAGGTCACTAGTTAGAAAGGAATTTGCTATTGTATCACTCTGAAAATAATCAGTAATTATTAGGAAATTATTAAGAAATTCATCTTACAGTATTTTTTCAACAACTAATACATAAATTTGTGGCAATGAGAGAATTAACATGGCTAATCTTAGGAAGAATCAATCCTTTCACATTGTGTCTCCTGAGTCCTGAGAAATACGTATCACTGTTTCCTAGATGTAGCCCAAAGAGGTTTAATATGGAAAACTACCTCAAAACTGTTCACGAAATATATTAAAACAACTATCTTGGTGAAAAGTAAAAGAGAGCATAAAAACCACAATAGTTACTCGATAAAAGTTCATTATCAGAGTTACCAATGAATATACTGGGTTGCCATTTCCTTCTCCAGGGGATCTTCCTGACCCAAGGATCAAACCCGGGTCTCCCACATTGCAGGCAGACACTTTACCCTCTGAGACACCTGGGAAACCCAATGAATATATTGGAAATGTTTAATTTAGTGTCTATGGTTTGAATTTGATTAAATGATGAATTTATTTCCCCTTGGTATAATTTAGCAGAAGTCTGAGTAAATATGTGAGCACCTTTCTGGAAATTAGAACCGTACCCTGTTGTATATTAAAATTTAAATATTAGGTCTTTGGGGCTAGGGGCTGGGGCTTCAGGAGGAAGAAGGTAGAGAAGGATGTGAACTACTCTAAATATAAGGCAGGGCTGGCTCAGAGCTCTTCACCTCCACTGGGCCTGAGCAGGAGGATACCAGCGCAAACTATAGCTGCTTGTGTTTGACATTAAGAAGAACTTTTTTGGTAATGTGACCTGAAAGGGGTGAGAAAAAAATAGAATCTGAACCTCTGTATGTCTTTAACCAAAACTTCACACAGGAGGCTTCAGGTGGTTTATCTGAAAGCGAATCAGTGATTCCTGACTCTCTCCAGGACCATTTATCTCACACATTCCTCAGTGTCACAATTCAAAAGGAGGGGGGGACCCCAGAAAACAAACACCCAGGACCTTGCTGGAATTAAAGAACTCTCTTTGTTAAGATTAATGACAGTTAAAATTAATGACTATAAACTTTCAATTCATATGGCAAACCAAGTGTGAACAGTGTCAAATGATAAGAATAACTGCAATTTAGTGTATTTGCTAGACATTATTATATACTTTGCAATTAATTTAGTGTTATGGTTTGAATTTGATTAAATGATGAATTTATTTCCCCTTGGTATAATTTAGCAGAAGTCTGAGTAAATATGTGAGCACCTTTCTGGAAATTAGAACCGTACCCTGTTGTATATTAAAATTTAAATATTAGGTCTTTGGGGCTAGGGGCTGGGGCTTCAGGAGGAAGAAGGTAGAGAAGGATGTGAACTACTCTAAATATAAGGCAGGGCTGGCTCAGAGCTCTTCACCTCCACTGGGCCTGAGCAGGAGGATACCAGCGCAAACTATAGCTGCTTGTGTTTGACATTAAGAAGAACTTTTTTGGTAATGTGACCTGAAAGGGGTGAGAAAAAAATAGAATCTGAACCTCTGTATGTCTTTAACCAAAACTTCACACAGGAGGCTTCAGGTGGTTTATCTGAAAGCGAATCAGTGATTCCTGACTCTCTCCAGGACCATTTATCTCACACATTCCTCAGTGTCACAATTCAAAAGGAGGGGGGGACCCCAGAAAACAAACACCCAGGACCTTGCTGGAATTAAAGAACTCTCTTTGTTAAGATTAATGACAGTTAAAATTAATGACTATAAACTTTCAATTCATATGGCAAACCAAGTGTGAACAGTGTCAAATGATAAGAATAACTGCAATTTAGTGTATTTGCTAGACATTATTATATACTTTGCAAATATTATGCTTTCACAAAATTCCTGAAATTGAGGTGTGCTGAATTTCGTTCAGAGTCCTGACCTGTGACTATTTTTTAAAATCAGAATTACCCACTTCTAATGAGATTTTTAATGGCCCTTCCATAAAAAGTTAACTGTGTGGGGCTATATGCAGGCAAGCTGTCAAACACAGTCTATCAGCATTGAAAGAAAGTTTGTTACAACATAGAATGTCCAAATGTTGTATATGGACAACTGGAATTAAAGGCCATAGTTAGTCACCAGGGCATGAGAATGGCAGGCAACAATAGGATAGGAGTGAATCTTTTCAAGACATTTCACTGACAGGTAATTCTAAGATGCAGAGATTAAAACAAACAAACAAAAAAAAAACACAAGGGACTACTGATAATAGGTGGTTTTCTACTAACACACAAATTTACATGTGTGTTAATGTACCTATCTTAAAGGTCTAATCAGCATACTTAGTGATCACCACAATGGTTTTAAAAAAACTGTGGCTGTATTTTCATTTTCACCAACAATTATATGCTTCCTAATAATACATGTTATAAATTGTATCCCAAGTAGTACCAGTCAATTTAAGAGCTTGGTCTGAGTCCATTCTAAGACCCAATAGGCATTTGATAAGACACTGGCTGATAAGGAGGCATCCTTCTTCCTGTTGTTATTTGAGATTTAGGTCTGGGTTTTTGTTTAGCTCTCAGATGATACATATCAAACAGTTAGGCCTTGTCTGTGATTAACCTAGAGAAAGCAGCAGAGGCAGCTTGTGGTTGCACAGAACAAAAGGGGAGCCTCACTTGAACTGGCAGAGGAACAAAAACTCTATGCCAAAAGAAAAGTTTGTCTGTTACTCTGAAGTCAACATCAGATCCTGCAGGTATCCGCAAACATCAGCCAAAGTCAGCTGCTCATTCTGCAAACAGAAGCAACGTTGGGAACAGAACAAAGCTGTACAACCTACATGTCTTGTTCCTTCCAGGACAAGGAACATCAACTTTACTAAAGATACGTCTTTCGAAAAAGGAATATAGTTATTTGATAATAAGAGAAATTAGACTCTCATTTAATTATCTAAATCTTAATTATTTGAGTAACTAAATAGGATTATGCACAGAGACAGACCAGATAAATCTTTTTGTCAGGAGTATTCAGAATAAGGGATACCTAAGCAAAGGTAAACAGAACGAAAAGCACAGTTAAGGAAACATAGATTCAGCAGAGTTCTGAAGTTTGATATCCAGGTATTATAAAAAATGAAATTCAAAAATACAATTACATGCTTTATTGTGCAGGAGTAGACAGATATATGAATGAATGATGCTAAAGCTGCAACTCCAGTACTTTGGCCACCTCATGCGAAGAGTTGACTCACTGGAAAAGACCCTGATGCTGGGATTGGGGGCAGTAGAAGGGGACCACAGAGGATGAGATGGCTGGATGGCATCACTGACTCGATGGACGTGAGTTTGAGTGAACTCCAGGAGTTGGTGCTGGACAGGGAGGCCTGGCATGCTGCAATTCATGGGGTCGCAAAGAGTCAGACACGACTGAGTGACTGAACTGAACTGAATTGAGACAGATATAATTGAATATATTAAAAATTTACATGGAGATATTCTTTTTCCAAACAGTAGTTGGTATTGATATTACCAAAAAACTTGTCCTTAATCAAGAGGCTCATCAGGATTAAGGCTAATAATTATTGTTTTTCTTTCTAGAAGTACAGTTTGCTTCTTCTGATTACTCCCCACCTTAGCTAGATCTTCAGTGATAAGTGAAAATGGAATTTTCTTTTAAGACAGTTATAAATTTTATTATAAATAACTATATTATACATTCATTAACACATTTACTAAACCATAACAGATGTAGGAAAGAGTTAAGTTTTAAGTCATTTTCAGGAGAAATGCATTACCAATTGCTTTTCTTTTTCATCCAGCATAAAATACAATTAAGAAAAAGGAATATGTTTCATAATGTTTCATAGTAATGTTTTGTCATTTTATCCTATTATCCTAAACAAAATGGCAAATTCTGAGGTAGCCTTTACAATGCAGAAATGGTTGTGTGTATTTCTTTTTAAATTTTTATCTAATAATTGAGCACAGCTGATTAAAAATGTTATATTAGTTTTAGGTTTACAGCAAAGTGATTCAGTTATATATACACAGGTATCTACTCTTTTTCAAATTCTTTTTCCATTTAGCTTATTACAGAATTGATGAGAATTCCTTGTGCTGTTGGTTATCTGTCTTATATGTAGCAGTGTGTATATGTCAATCCCAAACTTCCAGTCTATCCCCTCCCACCAACCACATACTGGTTCTCTAAGTCTGTGAGTCTTGGAAATAACTGGTAATCAGATGTGGAGATAAAATTAAGCAAATGGTTAACAAATAATAGGACTTCAGGAAAGCAACTTTTCAGACTTTTGTGAATTCATATTTTTATATAGCTATACTGAAAAAGGACAGAGATGAACTAGTGATGGAATGATGAGCTATGATTGAGGAGACATTTATTCATACAGCTACTCACCTTTACCACATGTGACTCTCCAGTCAACATTTTCCCCAACTCCCAGGAAACATCAGTTAAGCAACTCAGTGCCTCCATGACAGTCTTTTCAGACCACTTCTACACTTCTTATCAAATGGACTGTGGTTATCTCTCCTGGTGCCTTTCCCCCACTAAGCCTGGAGTTCTTCCAGGGCAAAAATAGGTCCCATTCCCCTTTGAAATTTCAGAAATTTAAATAGTGCTTTGGGTACAGGAGGCACTCGAGTACTGGACAGGGTTGGATAAGAGAAAGAGGAAAGACAGACCAAGTGGTAAAATCCCAAAAGCATGGATTAGTTGCTTTTCTCAAATTTCTGATAACTGCTTCTATTATTGTGGAAGAGTCACTGGCACTTAATTTCTTCAGCTGAAGAATGAGACTGCTAACAGAGGCTGCCTCAGAAGAGTCTGTGTTTGGCCTAAAGTGTTTTCCAGAACTCTGAATATTACTTCTCTTTGGGTAAGCATTTCCCTCCCAACTTTCTAGTCAGACAGCAGCCCATAGTCTCACATCTGTCCACTTAAATGCCTGTCTGACCCCTGGAGGCAGGGGAAGGGGAGTGGGGAGAGTTCTGACTTGTAGCATTTGCAAATTTCTGTGGTGTAAATATTCCTACCATGGCTGATTTCAAGGTGGAGGTATGAAGAGATTCTAACAACCGCTTCTGACAGCTCCACCACAAATTCGTCGTGAAGTCGCTCAGTCGTGTCCGACTCATTGCGACCCCATGGACTGTAGCCTACCAGGCTCCTCTGTCCACGGGATTTTCCAGGCAATAGTCCTGGAGTGGATTGCCATTTCCTTCTCCAGGGGATCTTCCCAACCCAGGGATTGAACCCGGGTCTCCCGCATTGTAGACAGACGCTTTACTGTCTGAGCCATTGGAATGTATCAATTTATTTTTCTTTTACTAACTATTCATTATGTTAGCATATTGTTTAAGAAAAAATTGCCACAGTCCCTAGGGTCGCGAAGAGCCGCACATGACTGAAGCAACTTAGCATGCATGCACGTGGTGCACTTCACAGTTTTCGAAGGATAACCCACGTGTGTTCTATTTGAATGCCATCTCACAGTATGGCATTGGAGCTGGGAACAGCTCTAGGTGGGCAGAACTGGAGCCACTGTCACAAGTGCATTAACAAAGCAAAGATCTTACCTGCAGAGCATATTCACTCTGCACCACTGCTACATAAAGACCTGGGTGGCCCCTCGCAGAACTAATCTCATCATCAAGTTAATCAAGAGACAAAGTCACTGGTATACTGGTATGCAGAAGTTTTATTCCAAAGTAGATTGAAGGAATTTAGCCACACTAACCTAAGCAGAGACATTACTTTGCCAACAAAGGTCCGTCTAGTCAAGGCTATGGTTTTTCCAGTGGTCATGTATGGATGTGAGAGTTGGACTGTGAAGAAGGCTGAGCACCGAAGAATTGATGCCTTTGAACTGTGGTGTTGGAGAAGACTCTTGAGAGTCCCTTGGACTGCAAGGAGATCCAACCAGTTCATTCTAAATTGGGGTGGTGCACTGGGACGACCCAGAGGGATGGTACGGGGAGGGAGGAGGGAGGGGGGTTCAGGATGGGGAACACGTGTATACCTGTGGCGGATTCATGTTGATGTATGGCAAAACCAATACAATATTGTAAAGTAATTAACCTCCAAGTAAAATAAATAAATTTATATTAAAAAAATTAAAGGAGATCAGTCCTGGGTATTCTTTGGAAGGAACGATGCTAAAGCTGAAACTCCAGCACTTTGGCCACCTCATGTGAAGAGCTGACTCTTGGAAAAGACTCTGATGATGGGAGGGATTGGGGGCAGGAGGAAAAGGGGACAACAGAAGATGAGATAGCTGGATGGCATCACCGACTCGATGGACTCGAGTTTGAGTGAACTCCGGGAGTTGGGTGATGGGCAGGGAGGCCTGGCGTGCTGCGATTCATGGGATTGTAAAGAGTCGGACATGACTGAGCAACTGAACTGAACTGAACTGAACCGAAGTCAACCACAATGTCAAAGATACACTCAGGATGCCAAATCATTGTTGGTTCCACACTCAGCAGGGGAGACAATACCTCCAGTGAACTTGTAGAAATGATATTTGTTAACATTTATGACCTTATTATGCAGTTAAGATTCATTTTTATCGGAGCTAGTCAACACCAGTCAAAATCTTTTTAGAGTAACTTGGAGTCAGAAAAACCATAATTCCTAAAGATATATGTACCCCAGTGGTTTCTGCAGCACTATTTACAATAGCCAGAACATGGAAGCAACTTAAATGTCCACCAACAGAAGAATGGATAAAGAAAATGTGACACAGATATACAATGGAATATTACTCAGCCAAAAAAAGGAATGAAATGGTGCACTTTGCAGAGACATGGATGGACCCAGAGACTGTCACAGAATGAAGTCAGAAAGAGAAAAGCAAATATTGTATATTAACACATATATGTGGAATCTGGAAAAATGGTACAGATGAACCTATTCACAAAGCAGAAATATATACACAGATGTAAAGAGCAAATGTATGGACACCAAACGGGGAGAGATGGAGTAGGATGAACTGGGAGATTGGGCTTGACATGTTTACACACTATGTATAATACAGATAACTAATGAGAATGTACTGTATAGCACAGGGAGCTCTATTCAGTGTCCTGTGGTGACCTAAATGGGAAGGAAATACAAAAAAAGTGGGTGTATATATACACATATACACACACACATATAGTTGGTTCACTTTGCTGTATAGCAGAAAACAACACAGTACGTAAAGAAACTACACTCCAATACAAATTTAAAAATTAAAAAGAAAAAAGAAGTAAGCAACTATTCAGAAGATGGCTCTGCTCTCATGGAAATGGAGTCTATTTGACTGAATGTTCCCTATGGGTCTTTTCTTAGGTTCTAATTTACATCTCCTTACTGACTTTTATACCTATTGTGACATCTATCTGAAGTAGTCTACAAAGCCAACTCCTCTCTTGGAAAGACCTCCAACTTCATATGCTTTGTGTCTTCTTTGTTAACAGGAAATTCAGTGCAGAGGTTCTACTTGCATAAACCTCTTTAAAAAAGACAATTGCTGAAACATAGATATAATGCCCATAATAAGACAGAACATGACTACACACTGGCATACCTGACTCTGTGAGGTTATGGGACTCTAAAGGGCAGAAGAGGCTTAATCCACAGCAAAGCAGTCGGTAAATAGGTGTACAGTTTGTATACACTGATTAATATCAACATATCCAGGACAAGATGAAGAGCTCAGTTTTGGAGACAGGCTTCCTGGACGAGAATTCCAGCTGTGTCTCCTACTGGCTGTATAATGTTGTGAAAATCACTTAACCTCCCTCAGCTCCAGTTTCCTTATCCATAAAATGGGAAGGCCTACTTTACAAGGGTTACTCTGAGAATAAATTGAGGAAATTCTCATAAAGCATTTTGAACAGTTTTTACAACATAATATACAATATATGTTAGCTACTATTATTATAAACTAGATAAACAGATGAAATAAGAATAGATTATTTTAGCAAGCAAATACCATGACGCTCAATTTCCCAGTCTTTGTGTAATATTCTGCTTCTGAAAGTAGTTCAAACCAGTGGTTTGGATTGTCTTTGCTAAATATCATTATGATGGGAGTGGATTTAGGACAAAATATATCTGAAAAATGTGCTTCACTCAAACCATGCAAGTCTGTTATTCCTTGTTCATAAAAGAAGACTACAGGAAGATCTGTAACCAATATCTTTGTCTTTATATTTCTACCTTTCCAACATACCTTCATGTTGATATTATAATTTTTCTACTTCACACAGAACTTATATTTCTATTCTCCCCACACTATGAGTTTTGCTTACAGAAGAAAGAAAATTAACTCATTAGCATGTTTTATAATGCCCCCATAGTCTGGCCTTAGGTAATGCTTCTAACTTCTGTTTCATTACTTTTCATTACAAATTTGCTACCTTGCCAGGCTTGATTATCCACCTAATTTAGGATGGATTTTAATTTGCTCATTCATTCATTTACCCATTTCACTCAAATACTTGCTTGCTATGTGTCAGAAACCTTGCTAGGTGCTAGGAATTAGAGATTGAAACAATGCATAGGCTTAGCTCTTAAGAGTTCACAATCTAATAAAAAAGGTATGTAAATAACTTCCCATAAAAACAGTAATGGATACAAAATCGGTACACAGGTGATTTAGCTGTAAAAATTCCCATTTGAATTCTTAAAAAACAAGTAATGGTGTTTGTCTGAGGAGGCAGAAAAATGTTTTATAGAAAAGATGAACTTTATCTTTGGTGTTAGATGATTAGGAGATTAAGCATTTAATGGGAGGATAATGGAAAATGTTTCCCAGGAAATAAAATTGAATAAAACCTTGACTATATGAAATTACCTATAATATCTAAGAAAGCAAGTATTTTGTAGTTTGTACTTTGATGTATGTTGATGGAAAAATGTGAAGTGAGACTGTAAAGAAGCTTGTAGACAGACCCAGAAAGGTTGCATATGCTGTAACTGAGGAAGGTGTCTTCTATTTTTGCTTTATTTTCCCAGCAAGTGTTCCCCTCCCTCTTGTTACTTTAACAAATCTTGTTGTCATCGTTGCCATGAAGCAAGTATCTGATCCAGGTCTGGCCAAGCCAGGGGACAGAGGCTCAAATGATATACACTTTTCAGAAGCAGCGCGAGGGTTAAATCTTCCCTGAGACTGACATTTGAAGAAAGAAGTGTACTTTTTCTGCTGGGTGGCCTGTGGTTTAGGGATCTGCTATGTGGAGAAGGCTTGTTTGCATTTTAAAGAATGAGCCCAGTAGTTTTCAAAGAAGAGTAAGCAGAGATGGGATATACAGACATATCTTATTTTATTGTGCTTTGCTTTATTGAGTTTTATAGATTATTACAATTATTGTTTAACAAATTGAAGGTTTGTGGCAACTCTGTGTTATTAGATGATGGTTAGCATTTTTTAGTAATTCAATATTTCTTTTAATTTTTATTTGTTTATTTTATGCTGTGTGCAGCACGTGGGATCTTAGTTCCCCAAGCAGGAATGGAACCTGGGCCCTCTGCGTTGGGAGCATGAGTCTTAACCACTGGAATGCCAGGGACATTCCATTAATAAGTATTTTTAAATTAAGGTATGAATACTGATTTTTTAAAGACATACTGCCATTGCATATTGAACAGACTGCAGTATAATATAAACATATGTATGCACTTGGGAAACAAAACAATTTGCGTGACTTGCTTCATTGCAATATTCACTTTACTGCAGTGGTGTGGAACTGAATTTACAATATATCTGAGGTATGCCTGTCAACAGGAGACTGAGTCTTAGAGATGCTGAATTTCTGTCCCAGTCCTGAGGCCATGGTTCCTGGTGTATTTCTTTTACTTCCACAAGTGACTATCAACATCTCAGCCACAGGAGTCACTTGGTTTAAGGAAGTTTGGAAGTCCCAGCCATGGCAATCCGAGAAGAAAAAGAAATATAAGCAATCCAGATAGGAAAAGAATTAAAATGGTCACTCTCTCAGATGACATGATACTACACATAGACAATCCTAAAGATCCATCAGAAAACTACTATAGCTAAATCAATGAATTTAGTGAAGTCATAGGATACAAAATTATTATGCTGAAATCCCTTGCATTTCCATAAACTAACAACAAAATATCAGAAGGAGAAACTAAGGAGACAGTCCTGTTCATCAATGCTACAGAAAGTAGAATACCTAGGAATAAAACCTACCTAAGGAGACAAAAGACGTGTATGGAGAAAACTATAAGATACTGATGAACAAAATCAAAGATGTATAAATAGTTGGAGAGATATATCATGTTCTTGGATTTGAAGAATAAATATTGTGAAAATGACTATACTACCCAAAGCAATCTACAGATTTAGTGCAATCCCTATAAAATTAGCAATGGCATTTTTCACAGAACTAGAAAACTTCTTTTTTTTTTTTACAATTTGTATGGAAACACAAGAGACCCCTAATAGCCAAAGTAATCTTGAGAAAGAAAAATGGAGCTAGAGGAATTACATTCCCTGACTTCAGACTATACTACAAAGTTACAGTAATCAAGATAGCATGATACTGGCAAAAAAGCAGAAATACAGATCAGTGGAATAAGATAAAGCCCAGAGATAAACCCACACACCTGTGGTCACCTTATCTTTAACAAAGGAGGCAAAAATATACAATGGAGAAAAGACAGCATCTTCAATAAGTGGTGCTGGGAAAACTGGACAGCTACATGTAAAAGAATGAAATTACAACACTTCCTAATACCATACCAAAAATAAACTCAAAATGGATTAAAGACCTAAATGCAAGGCCAGACACTATAAAACTCTTAGAGGAAAACAGGCAGAATACTTTTCGACATAAATTGAGCAAGATCCTTTCTGATCCACTTCCTACAGTAATAAAAATAAACAAGAGGGACCTAATTAAACTCAAAAGCTTTAGCAGAGCAAAGGCAGTCATAAACAAGATGAAAAAATAACCCTCAGACTAGAAGAAAGTATCTGCAAACAAAGCAACTGACAAAGCATTAATCTTCAAAATACAAAAGTTCCTCAAGCAGCTCAAAATCAAAAAAACAAGCAAATCAAAAAGTGAAGACTTAAACGGATATTTCTCTAAAGGAGATATACAGATGGCCAGCAAACAAACAGAAAGATGCTCAACACTGCTCATTATTTGAGAAATGCAAATCAAAACTACAATGAAGTATCACTTTACATTGGTCAGAATGGCTATCATCAAAAAATCTGTAAACAATAAATGCTGGAGAGGGTGTGGAGAAAAGGGAACCCTCGTGTACCATTGGTGGGAATGTAAATTGATACAGCCATTATAGGGAACAGTATGGAGGTTCCTTAAAAAACAAAATATACCATATGATCTTGCAATCCCACTATTAGGCATATACCCTCAGATAGCCATAACTGAAAAAAACACATGTACCCTAATGGTCACTGCAGGACTATTTACAATAGTCAGGACACGGAAGCAATCTAAATGTCCACTGACAGATGAATGGATAAAAAGATGTGGTACATAGACACAGTGGAATATTACTCAGCCACAAAAAGGAATGAAACTGGATCATTTGCAGGGATGTGGATGAACATAGAGTCTGTCATACAAAGTGAAGTAAGTCAGAAAGAGAAAAACAAATATCACATATTAATGTATATATATGGAATCTAGAAAAATGGTACTGATGAACCTGTTTACAAGGCAGGAATAGAGACAGAGATGTAGAGAATGGATCTGTGGACACAGTAGGGGAAGGAGAGGGTGGTATGAATTGACAGAGCAGCACTGAGATATATACACTGCCATATTTACACTATCTGTGAAACAGACAGCTATGGGAAGCTGCTATATATAGCACAGGGAGCTCAGCTCGGTGCTGTGATAATGACCTAGAGGGGTGAGAAGGTGATTTACTTTGTGATACTACAGAAACTAACAGAACATTGTAAAGCAATTATACTCTAATTAAAATAAATAAGCAAAAAAATGTAAAAATGAAAGTTTGAATTGTGTACCTGTCATGTACACAATGAAGTGAAACATCCTAACCTAATCTGCCACACTAAGAACTCTGCTGCACATGGTAAGGCAACGGGAGCTATAGAAAAATTTGCTGTAACATATTTCATTGCATTCTAGTTTTTTTGCTCATCTGTATCCCCTGCTAGATTCTAGGTTTCTTGAGAATTTTCCCATTCATCTTTGAAAAACTCTCAGTGGCTAACATAATTCTTCATAAGAACTTGGTATTTGATACATATTACTCTGTGATTATGGGTTTTCCAGGTGGAGCTGGTAGTAAAGACCTTGCCTGCTACTGCAGGAGACAAACGAGATGTGGGTTCGATTCCTGGGATGGGAAGATCCCCTGGAGGAGAAAGTGGCAACCCACTCCACAGCTCTTGCCTGGGAAATCCCATGGACAGAGGAGCCTGGAAGGCTACAGTCCATGGGGCCACAAAGAACTGGACACGACAGAGCACGTGTGCATGCACACACACGGTGTGATTAATTATGGAGATAAGATAAACATCTTACCATAATAAATTCCCTCCGTTACCATCCAAACAGAGTCCCTCAAAATGTGAACTGTGAAACTAGAGAAAAGACCAAAAGGCAGAATATATTCCAGCTTCTTCTGGGCTGCCTAATTTTGATTACATATCTATTTGGTTTCTTTTAATCTTTAGACATAAAGGACAATGATTATTTTCAAATATATGTAAGAAAGCCCGAGACACACATGGCTAGAGGAGTTAAGACTAACATTTCCTCTTCCTGCATGCATTTCTATTTCCTTTTGGTTTAGCTGGCACCTGACAGTCCAGGGCAGAAAACATTTCAAGCACCTTTTTCATCCCAATATTTAGAAATGCTGATCAAAGTAACTTCTTTTGTAGCTATTCTTGTGGCAAGATAATCTATTCCTTTAGGTTTTGTTGCCTATTTAAAAACACCAGGTTCAAAACTATTTTTTTTAACCATGTCATTAAATCATATTTTTGTCAACTGAAAAATAGCATGCAGCCTGACTTAAATCCTGTGAGATAGGGAATTCCAGTCTCACGGACTTGTAGATGTTCAGATTGGATTTCCAGTTTACCTATCGGAAATGATATGCTCTCTCTCCTGAGCTACTGCGGGTAGCTTCTGGAATCAAACATGCCAGGAACAACAATACTCCTCTATATTGTGCTTCTAGTACTTAGAGTGATCTTTATCATTTTTAACTGTATTTCCAGGTAATTGAGTAGAGTTTAAGACAGATCTGGATACAGTATTTAGAGTCAACAGAGAAAATGTGGAGGGAGAAGTGGAGTGGCATTACCTTAGGCATCCTGTGACATTGTAGAATATATCAAAATCAAGCAAACCATTTGCTTTGGGGTAGTCTCCTTCTGGCCACCCCGAAAAGGGGATGATGATATTCTCAGTGAGGATAAGCAAGGCTTCTGTTATCATGAGATTCTTAAGTTTGTCATTAGAAGATAAATTCCACAGCAAACCTAGAAAAGTAAAGAGTACCATCAAAACAGTGCAGGGCTAAGTCAAAATGACTGCTGAAAAGGTCAGTTAAGACCATCACCCTTAGATCCATGGCTGGTTATGAAAACAAAAACAAAACAAACAAGGCGAGGAGATGGTCCTTTTCACAAGGGAAAGAACCTGTTTAGACACTGTTAGAGCCCAATGGAAGCTGTACCATAAGAACAATTAAAGCATATATAGAACAAAGAGAACTTAAGATGTGAAACTATACATATTTAAATTAATCAAGAACATAAATGAATGCCAAAAATTGTTATTACTATTCTCTTAAAAGATCCTACCACAAAGTTGACCTCATTAGGATAATAAATTTCGGGCTCATCAACAGGAAAGCTTGAAATAATCCTACTGTAATTAAGAGTTCAACATTTTAAGACTCATATTTTTCTCCCTTAGATACATATCTAAGAATATCTCTGCCTGCCTCCTGCTTCCCTACTACCCACAACTCCCACCTGATATTCACTTTCCAATAACAGCAGGAAAAGCCTGTAGAAAGCCTTTGCCTATGCCTGTCAAGAGTAGGCTGATCAATATACCAATGAATATTTATTAACTCCTACCCAGTGGCAAACATTATGTCCTCCCAGAATTTACGCTACCTTTGCTGCTGCTGCTAAGTCGCTTCGGTTGTGTCTGACTGTGTGACCCTGTAGACAGCAGCCCACCAGGCTCCCTTGTTCACGGGATTCTCTAGGCAAGAATACTGGAGAGGGCTGCCATTTCCTTCTCTGATGCTAGCGCTACCTCATCTTACATTACAGTTTGGCAGAGAAGGAGAGATAAGAGTATTTACTCTACTTCCCAACTTGCAGGGGCTAAGCATTGGTCTAACACTAGTTTCACATTTACTCACTTAACTTTCCTGTCCTCTTGAATCGCCTCAACCCCCAATTAAAAAGAAAGGCTGTATCAGCCAACTCAGGAAGAAATTAAGATAACAGAATACTGTACTTCCCGGGACATCCACAGGGACTGAAGCTGGGTTTTGAGAGAGAATACAAAGTTGCATGTATTTACATTTAGGATTTGTTTTTCTCACAAATTTGGTGCTCAAATACCTCTGATTCAATGGAAGGACTATATACATACTGCTTGCTATTCCACTGACTCCCAGCAGGTGTCAAATTCCTGTGCCATCATTCATTCTTCAGTAAATTACTGTAACTCACCATCATCCAAGAAAGCGGAAAGAGAGAGGGGACAGAAAGAGAATTTTCTTTCTATTCATGCCCCACTGCCCAGTCAGTAATTCTTACTTCTTAAACTTATTGCTTTGTCTGCATGAAGAACAGAGAAGCATAGATATACAGGGCAGTCCATTTTATGAATAAAGCAAACATGTTGGTCTCAGCTAAATTATGTGGTGATATTACCTCCCCTGATATTAATGACAGAAATACTAGTCTGTGATTAAAGCTTAGTAGTTAATCAACCTCAGAGGTTAAAGCGTCTGACTCCAATGTGGGAGACCTGAGTTCGATCCCTGGGTCGGGAAGGTCCCCTAGAGAAGGAAATGGCAATCCACTCCAGTATTCTTGCCTGGAGAATCCCATGGACGGAGAAACCTAGTAGGTTACAGTCCACGGGGTCGCAAAGAGTTGGACACGACTGAGCGACTTCACCTTACCTTACCTTACCTTACCTAGTTAATCAACCATACTTGTATCTGGCCCTTCAATTAGAGCATTCAGTGCCTGGAAAATCCCATGGATGGAGGAGCCTGGTAGGCTGCAGTCCATGGGGTCGCTAAGAGTTGGACACGACTGAGCGACTTCACTTTCACTTTTCACTTTCATGCACTGGAGAAGGAAATGGCAACCCACTCCAGTGTTCTTGCCCTGAGAATCCCAGGGACGGGGGAGCCTGGTAGGCTGCCGTCTATGGGGTCGCACAGAGTCGGACACGACTGAAGTGACTTAGCAGCAGCAGCAGCAGCTGTATACAAGTAACTAATTTTTTATTTACATCACCAAATATCCACCACAACTTACACCTAGCTTCCATTAGACAAAGCAATGTGGGGTCTAGTGTTTCATGAGGACCAGAATTCTGGCCAATGAGGTCTTTCCCTGGTTAAACTTGCATTTGGGGTTAGCAGTGTCACTCAGCCACAGGCTTTGCAACACAACGACTTCATTGGTCACACCTCATATTAAGAGGCCCTGGAAAGGGAGAGAGAATAAAATTCCAGAAAACCCCTAAGGTGGCTGAAAACAACTGAAAGGCAGGTCTGAGGCTGAGTGTTGGTTACTAAGCTACAAAAAAAAAGCTGAAGAGAAAAGAGAGAAAAGGAAAATAAAAGCTTCCTGTTCTAAATAAGCAAACAAATTAACAGTCTCTGCCTGCCAGAAGCTTAAAAGTGTGAAGCATAATGGCATTTCCTCTCTTTAAAAAGGACCACACAGAGCCCTCAAAGGAAAAGTATACCTTACAATAAAACCCAGAGAGGATTAATTTGAACAAAGGGAACGGAATTTTCTTCCAACAGTCAATGTCCTTTGTAGTTTGGCATGCTATATTATTACTACATAAGTATATGGTTTGGGGAGTTTCAGTATAATTTTTCAATTTTTAATGTAAGATATTGTACAGAAATGTTATGCTTGCCAAATTTCTGTATGATACAAAGCTAGGAAAGAGCTTAAATGTTCACTAGAGATTCAGGATTGTATATCCTTAGACACACACCATCACACACATACATACAAAATCAGTAAATGACCAATTACCAATTGGGAAAAGGTATATGACAATACAGGACAAAGGTTAACTACCATTAATATACAAAGTTCTTATAAATCTTTAAAAATTAATTAGTAGAAAAATTAACCCTAAGCTCAGTCGTGTCTGACTCTTTGCGATGCCATGGACTATACAGTCCATGGAATTCTTCAGGCCAGAATACTGGAATGGGTAGCCTTTCTCTTCTCCAGGGGATCTTCCCAACCCAGGTATCGAACCCAGGTCTCCTGCATTGGAGGCAGATTCTTTACCAGCTGAGCCACAAGGAAAGTCCAACCCAAAGCGAAAAGTGTCTAATACATATAAGAATGCAGGCTCTCTAGTAACTAAAAAAAAATGCATTATTTAACAATTACATATCATCTTCTGCGGCTACAGGAGGCAAAACCAGAGCAATGAGTGGAAATTTCAAGGAAGATTTTGGCTCAGTGAAAGTATAAACTTCTAAAAGAACTTTGAAGAAAACAGAAAGGTCTGCTTGTAAGGTCCAGCATTACCACTGGAGCCAACAAAAATGAGCTCATCTTTTATGAAAATATCAACAAGGTGCTTTATCTCAAAACTAGAGTATTAGAAGAGACTAGCAGCAGCAGCAGCAGCAGTGGCAAGTTAGAACCACATACTCTTGGGCCACACCTGCCATTTTTTTTAGGCATATTCCTAAAAAATTTGACTAAGCCTGACTCTCAGGATGGAGTCCAGGAATTTACATTTTAAAAATGATTCACATTTTTGGCGTTGGGAAATTAATGGTTTAGATGACCCTGAATAGATGTCCCTTTCAATGATTACATTCTGTATTCCCTGATACTGCATTACATTTGGGGTTTAGATTTCCATTTGCTTTAAGTTCTGGTCAGTTTATTCACAGTATCTTAATTTCTATTATTACAGTTCTTTATTATAGGTGTACTATCTGTAATTTTCTGTCACTAAGCTCTCTTTCTAGCCAAAAATAAAGGAACAGGATTCTGGTAAGGGGTATAATTTGAACAATTAGCAATTTTAAGTGAGAGAGTGATAACTTGCATTATTGAGACACTTAATTGCCAACTGATATTTATAAAATGTAGTTACTGAATAAAGGGATCTAACAGATATTAAACCCCAGTTTTATTAATATTGCCCTTAGGACTAAAGTTAACCAAATCTGTATAATGTTAATAGCAAAACTCATAAATTTTATGATTTAATCTTCAAGGAGCAGCAGGAGGAGAAGTGATTCCTTTTAAATTTATATTTCAAAATGATCACAGAATAGGAGGAATGTGTTTCTGTAATTTCCCTTACATGGATCATTCCTTCTTTAACCTAACTTTTGTAAAACTTATCAGGAATATCATATTATAACATAGGTCATTTATTTGAAAATAAATCTCAAGAGAAAGAAATTCAAGAAGGCAAAATGGTTGTCTGAGGATTTACAAAAAGCTGAGAAAAGAAGAGAAGTGAAGGCAAGAGAGGAAGGGAAAGATATACCCCACTGAATGCAGAGCTCCAAAGAATAGCAAGGACAGATAAGAAAGCCTTCTTAAGTGGACAACGGAAAGACATAGAGGAAAACAACAGAATGGGAAAGACTAGAGATCTCTTAAAAAAAAATCAGAGATACCAAGGGAACATTTCATGCAAAGATAGGCAAAACAAAGAGCAGAAATTTGAGGACCTAACTGAAGCAGAGGTGGCTTCAGTTAAGAAGAGGTAACAAGAATACACAGAATGGTACAAAAAAGGTGTTAATGACCTGGATAACCAAGTTGGTGTGGTCATCTCACCTAGAGCCAAACATCCTGGAGTGTGAAGTCAAGTAGGCCTTAGGAAGCATCACTACCAAAAAAGGTGATGTAGTATCAGCTGAACTATTCCTAATCCTAAAGATGATGCTGTTAAAGTGCTGCCCTCAATATGCCAGCCCATTTGGAAAACGCACCAGTGGCCACAGGACTAGAAAAGGACAGTTTTCATTCCAATCCCAAAGAAGGACAACGCCAAAGAATGTTCAAACTACTGTACAAATGCACTTATTTCACATGCTAGTAAGGTAAGGCTCAAAATCCTTTAAGCCAGACTTTTAACAGTATGTGGACTGAGAATTTCCAGATGTTCAAGCTGGATTTAGAAAAGGCAGAGGAACCATAGATCAAACTGCCAACATCTGTTGGATCACAGAAAAAGCAAGAATTTGAAAAACATCTTCTTCTGCTTCATTGACTATGCCAAAGCCTCTGACTGTGTGGATCACAACAAACTGTGGAAAATTCTGAAAGAGATGGGAATACCAGACCACCTGACCTGTCTCCTGAGAAACCTGTATGTAGGTCAAGAAGCAACAGTTAGAACTGAACATGGAATAATGGGCTGGTTCCAAATTGGGAAAGGAGTATGTCAAGGCTGTATATGGTCACCCTGCTTATTTAAATTCTATGCGGAGTATATCATGCAAAATGCCAGGCTGGATGAATGACAAACTGGAATCAAGAGTGCTGGGGAAAATATCAATAACCTCAGATATGCAGATGACACCACCCTAATGGTAGAAAGTGAAGAGGAACTAAAGGGCCTCTTGATGAAGGTGAAAGAGAGTGAAAAACCTGGCTTAAAACTCAACATTCAGAAAACTAAGGTCATGGCATCTGGTCCCATCAATTCATGGCAAATAGATGGGGAAAAAAAGGAAACAGTGACAGACTTATTTTCATGGGCTCCAAAATCAATGTGGATTGTGACTGCAGCCATGAAATAAAAAGACACTCACTCCTTAGAAGAAAAGCTGTGACAAACCTAGACAGCATATTGAAAAGCAGAGACATCACTTTGCTGACAAAGTCAAAGCTATGGTTCTTCCAGTAGTCATGCAGGGATGTGAGAGCTGGACCATAAAGAAGTTTGTGTGCTGAAGAATTGATGCTTTCTACCTGTAGGACTGGAGAAGACTCTTCAGAGTCCCTTGGACAGCAAGGAGATCAAACTAGTTGATCCTAAAGGAAATCAACCCTGAATATTCACTGGAAGGACTGATGTTAAAACTGAAGCTCCAGTACCTGATACGAAGAGCTGACTCATTGGAAAAGATTCTGATGCTGAGAAAGATTGAAGGCAAGAGCAGGGGGCAACGAAGATGAGATGGTTGGACTGCATCACTGACTCAATGGAGATGATTTTGAGCAAACTCCAAGAGAGAGTCAATTGCTGCCAAAGGGAGCAACTTTGGACACTTTGATATAGCAAAACACTCAGATAATACTGGACTCACATCTAGGCTTTGTTGTTTTCCTAGCTGTGCAACGTTGGGCAACTCATGTAACCCCGAGTCTTACACTAGTCATACGTAAACAGTCAATAATACCATACCTTACGGAGCTGTCAGGAAGAACAGAGGTAAAAAATGCAAAGTTCAAGGTTATGACTAGGCATAGATGTTAAGGAATCTGCCTATAATGCTGGAGACTCAGGTTTGATCCCTGGTTTGGGAATGATTCCCTTGACAAACGGAATGGCTACCCACTCCAGTATTGCCTAGGAATTCTATGGACAGAGGAATCTGCTAAGCTACAGTCCATGGGATCACAAACAGTCAGATATGACTGAGCCCATAATAGAGGCTCAATTAAAAAAAAAAAAGATGTTTACAAAACAGATAAGATTCATATATATGGCTACTCACTTTATGTTTCTAAGCAAAGATATAAACATGTCTAAATTAACAATTATTTTTGAGGCCCACAAAGCACTTATTTAGCACTTCTATTAATAGAGCTAAAGGAAGTTATTTAGTAGTGTGACTCACTCAGTCTTGTCCGACTCTTTGGGACCCCATGGAGAGTATCTCACCAGGCTTCTCGGTCCATGGAATTCTCCAGGCAAGAACACTGGAGGGGGTTGCCATTCCCTCCTCCAGGAGATCTTCCTGACTCAGGGTCCGAACCCAGGTCTCCTGCATTGCAGGCAGATTCTTTACCAACTGAGCCACCACGGAAGCCTGTTATCTAGTGGGATTTGTGTCAAACATTCAAGTATCCACTCAGTTAAATGAATATGTAACGAGCACTTGCTGGTAGGGATGTTTGGCTTATACTGGAAGCTCTGAGAATTGCACAAATCCCATTTATCAGCTCTGTAGATTATCTAAAGAAGACTAAATGATTTCTATTGCATCAACACCACGGAATATTCTCTGTTCTTAGTTTCCTTCTTCCTACACAAAAGAAGAGGAAGTTCACAAACAACAGATTATCTCCTTTACAAACACTTCCTTCTAAGTTTTCTGGCTATCATGTACCCTAACCTTGATCACTTTATTACTGAAGATTCCTCTAGATGAACAGCAGCTTCTTTGCTCTACTAGTGAGTTTCACTATGCTGGGGATAACTTTCATTCTCTCAAAAAACTAGTCCAAAGTCTACACCTCTTTTAAGGTCCACAATGAAACATATCTCATTCACGAAGTCCTTTCTGACTGTGTATGTATCTGATTCTCTTTTGTGATCACTATAGTTTAACAAAGAAAACGTTAGGTTCTAAACGTGAGGTGTGGTTTTTGTTTTTTTTTTTTAAGGTCAACCATTGTATACTTGTTCATGCTTTAGTAGATGGAAAATAAAATTCACAACCTCTTTAGTCTGTGATGTGCCTTGCTTGACACTTGAAGGCTGCTCTCTAAATGTTGGCTGAATGAATGAATGAATAAGTGAGATTACTCTTAATTTCTGAGGTACTTTAATATAGATATGAAGGGAAATCTCTCATAGGACATGACAGCGGTAGTATACTGCAACTCTTCATATAGTTTTATACAGTTACAAAGCTTCATGTAGTTTCACAAAATTAAACTATATCAAGATAGAAAAATGTGATATTTTGAGATACAAATGGATAGAGAAGATATAATGACAACATTTTTATAGGAAAAAAGACAACTGTTGTATAATAAAATAGAGCCAAAGTGAAACAGATATTTAGTTCAATTTAAACAATATTTATGGAGCACCTCTTTTAGATAAGTATGAATACTGTCAACCACATCACTAAGAAAAATTTTTATATACTGAAAACGGTTAACTTCTTTGGACTTAACTTCATCTGTAAAACTGAGATTTAGTACCCAATACCTCAAAATTAAGGTTTTTGTGAGAATAAATTAAAAATTTCTACTACCTAGGACACTGAAGATACTTAAAAGTTTCCCCAAGATAATACTACTAATGATTATACTCAGTAATGGTTTCTTACATTCTTTGTAATGAGTTCAGGGAGCTTCAGCAGAGAGCTGATGAATCATTTTCAATGAGTTATTTTCTATCATATGCACTATTCCTTTAGACAAAATTAAGCCATGTTTCTCCATGCTTCAAGAATTATTAAAAGCATTACTTTATTTCTGATTATTTTAGTTTTCCAATCCACACACAGAAAAGAGATATTTATTTTTCCAAATCAGTATTTAAATAGAAATATGAAATGGAAAACTGAAAAACATATCTAGTCATGTTTTCTTTTTAGGAGGTCAAGGGACAGGGAAGTTAGGAAGCTGGTATTGACAGGGATCCAGGTGGTAAAAAGTGCATAGAATTTTTAATTAAAACACATCTGGCTGGGATGCTGTTAATAGTAAGCATTACCTGTTATTTGCTTCTTAGTCTCCAAGTCTCTAGTTTGCTTTAACACCTGAAGCAGCCGAGGCACTCCATTGAGTTCAGCTACCTCCAATTTATTGTCATTATCTTCAAACACCAAGTTTCTCAAGGCTCCACACACAGCTCGCTGGATATCTTCATTCTGAACTTTTAGGAGCTGTAGAAGCTTGGGGATGCCACGAAGCTGATAAACCTGGGAAGTAGATGCATATTTCAGATACTTATTAATTTTTATTTGATAGAAAGATATTCAATGTAATATGAATGAACAGATGAAGTTCACTGAATTTGCTGATAATTACCACCAATTAATGTGTGGTGCAACCTGATACTCCAGTGTACAACACACCCCAGCTCTAAGGCAGTAACTCTGATCAAGGGCTCAGGATAAATCTGCGAAGTAAGACTGAAACCTAGGAAAAAACTGAAGGGCAAAGTTAAGTGATAAAGGCTGAATAAATGATAGTTAAGTGGATGTTGTTGCTCTTTAGTCAGTCATATCTAACTCTTTTGGGACCCTGTGGGGCTGTAGCCCACCAGGGTCCTCTGTCCAAGGGATTTTCTAGGCAAGAATACTAGAGTGGGTTGCCATTTCCTTCTCCAGGGGATCTTCTGAACCCAGGACTGAACCTGAGCCTCCTGTATTGTATGCAGATTCTTTACCACTGAGACACCTGGGAAACCCAGTTAAGGGGACAGAAAAGCCTTTCACAATAAAGATGAAGAGAACTAGGAATCCAAGAGATAGAGAAAGTTTTATGGAAGAATACCATATTACATGAATTTGTTTTCCAGGACAGAGCTGTACAGTCAATATATACAATAGAAATCACCTCCATCAGTAGTAGAAATAAAAATTCATTTTCATTTACCATGGCAATTGTAGTAGCAATGCAAAACCAACCCTAAATGCAAGTTTTTGTTTTTGAGATATAAATGACATAACATTTATGTTAGTTTCAGGTGTAGAACATAATGATTCGATGCTGGGAGCCAGTGTGAGGAATCCCGCCCGTGGCAATGGTCATGAGGAAGGAAGCCAGATAAAACGCAAAGGCGTGATCTAGCTTCAGGGGTTCCCCCGGGGTTTTCCTGAGCATGTACCCCCAAAACCAGATTCTGCCTGCCTTACTGTACTATGCTTTTCCACTCTTCTGACACTCTCTGGAAAAAATTAACTTAGGGCTTTAGTCTTCTGCATTTGAAAGGAGTGTTTCAGCTCAAACTCCTCTATGGCTCTCTAACTTGCCTTATCCAGACTTTTACAGCTACGCGTGTGATTGTTTACAGCCCCTCAACTGTGAGAGGCACGGGAAGCCTAAAACATAAAGCCTTTCAAAGAGTTAAAAGTTATTAGAATAGTGTTGGTGTAGGATTTCATTATTGGGCCAATGCTTGTTGCTAAGTTCCCACATCTCTTATCCGCTGTGCACCTGGGAGCACATTTGTTAACATAGAATGTAAGAAAAAACAAGTGTAGCCTTGAAACTGAACACATCAGACTTTTGAGCTAATTGGTTCTTTCTTTGTTGTAACTTACTTCACCTTTGCTTCCTGAAAATGTAACTCTGATACTTTCTGAGGCTGACATAGATTAGAAATATAAAGAAAAACACTTCAAGGGAAAATAAGTTTTCTGGTTGAGCAGCCTTTATCAAAAGAGGGTCTTAAAATGTTCACAGGCCTCCAAGACCAGAAGATAATGTGCACAACATCATTTGTGGGAAAGGTATAAAAGTCCTTTTAAAAAATAAAGTTATGGGGGCCTCACTCACCGAAGCAGCTTGGCCTCCCCGTGTCTTCTTTACTATTTTCTGGCTGAATTCCCATCTGGGGTGTGGAGGCTCGTCATGTCTACTTACTTGCCCTGGCTTCTAAGACCCATGCAAGAGGGAGCCCAAGGCGGGGGGCACCTTCCACTATTCAAACGGGCGCTGGTGGCCTAACACAGATGGTGCAAACCTCTTGTCTCGAGGTTTTATTAGTTCTCTGCGTAAACCAAGTTATTTAGCATCTTTCTCCACTATTTTTCCTACTACACTATTCTTTCCTAATCTAATCTTATATTTCTAATTAAATAAATCTCTCCTCGTTGACTCCGTCTCCCCTTTGAATTCCCTAGATCCACCAGGGCTGGACCCTGGCAATTCAATATCTGTATATAATAAATCTATTACCACCACACATAACTGGACTTCCCTGGTGGCTCAATTGTTAAAGAATCCACCTGCAATGTGGAAGACCTGGGTTCAATGCCTGGGTTGGGAAGATCTCCTTGAGAAGGGAACTCCAGTATTCTGGCCTGGAGAATTCCATGGACAGAGAAGCCTGGCAGGCTACATAGTCCATGGGGTTGCAAAGAGACAGACACGACTGAGCAACTTTCACTTTCACCAGTTACCAATTTTTTTTTCTTGTGGTAAGAACTCTTAAGATCTATTTTCTTAGCAACTTTCTATTGTTACCATGCTGTATATTGCATTCCCATGACATTTATTTTATAATTAGAAGAATGCAAACTATTTTTATAATCAATTATTTTGGCTATTTAAAAACATTTAAATAAGTTAAGCAAGCATTTTAAGTAAATAATGCAACTTTATAATTTTTAATATGCTATTTAAAAAATATTTCTTCTATACAAATATGCAAGAAAGGGCATGGTATTGGAGAAGGAACCTGAAGGTAAGAACTAGGAAGAAAAAAGAAAAAAAGATGGCTTTGATTCTGAAACCTAAGCTGTTTAAGAAGAGGCCAAATAATGACATTCTGAACAAGGTGACTTTGTGTTTTAGGCTGCAAATATTGAAAGAAATCAGGAGGTCGATGCAGTATTGTTGAAGAGAAATGTTAAGTTACAGACTGAGGGCCTGCTTTCTCAGAGGCTTCCACTAGCATTTGGTTAAAACATTTTAGTTGGTAAGACCTTTTGGTAAGGATCTCAGCCATTTTTACTGTCTTAATGCAGACATTTATAGGAATTAAGTTGCTGTGCATACATTTCCCCTTAGGATAAAGTTCATCACTTTATGAATGATGTCCCAACTGCACAACGTTTCCAAACAGGAGAGACCTGCACACTTGGCTCAGTGGTACATTTCACATTTTCTATGTATCTGATAGGCAGATAAATGGAATTTAAGACACTGTCTTCCAGTCTTACATCTTCCCTTGTCAGGACTGGGGAGAGATTAGCAAGTCAGGAATAAAATTCAAGGCTGTGAGATAATCTAGTAAAAATAATAACCACAATAATAATAAAACAAAAATAACAACTCTTCCTCCTACTTCTATCATTAGGAGTATTAAAAATTTTATATATTAATACATACATTATCTAAGCAATAGCTTGCAAGAACCTTAAAAGGAAAGTACTCTTTGGGTCCCTTTAAGGCAATAAAGAACACGTCTACTTTTGACTCCCTTCAGAGGGAAGAGACAGCTGGGAGACTGGCTACAGCTATTTTGTTGGGCTATATCTAAAATCGTTCTAATGTATTTGTAAGAAAATGCTAATGATAGCTATAAATTAGATCTGGTCCAGCAGATCATCTATTTGATCATTTATTTCAAAAGCAGAAAGGCAAAACTTAACTTGAAAATAGCTGATAATGCTTGCGTTTCCCCAATTCTGTCAATAGTTAGGTTTTATGATGGCTGAATTCCTATTCTATAAACTCCTTAAATGGTAGATTGACTATGGAAATATTTCATTTCTTAATTTATAACTTACAAGTTGCGTTCTTCAAAATATGATGTGAAATAGCTTACTGGTCAAATTTCACTTCGACCTGTGATGATAGCATGCGTCAGAAGTGGCTAGTGGAAACCTCCACTGCCTTGTCCGGGTGGCATGAATGGCTGGCTTCCTCACATCCCTCTGACCCATTCCATTACCCTGTCACTTTTATGCCCTTGGCTTGCAGCACTTGCTCCAGTCTAGAAAGAAGAAATTTCAGGCACACCGTACTCGGATAAATGCTGAAACCCAACTATAGCTTTGCTCACTGGAGAATGTGCCTCTCTAGTGTTTGGCACCTACCTCACATTTAAAAATAGATTTTAGCAATTCTTACCATTTTATCAATTAAATGAATATAAATCATATCAAGTACAAGAAGCTGATGACATTCTGTGTATTGCCTATAACTTGGACAGCTGGTAATGACTCTTATACACATTTGTTGTTGTTGTTGTTTAGTTGCTAAGTTGTGTTTGACTCTTTGTGACCCCATGAACTTCAGCCCACCAGACTCCTCTGAACATGGGATTTCCTAGGCAAGAATTCTTAGGCAATTAATACCATTCCAGTATTAATTGCCATTTTCTTCTCCAGGGTATCTTCACAACCCAGGAACTGAACCCATGACTCCTGCTTGGCAGGTGAATTCTTTACTACTGAGCCATCTGGGAAGCTCTATACATGTTAGGTCCAATGTTAAATGCACTGTTCCTACCCCTTTGAATTCAGGGAAATAGGCAGGACCAGAGAAGCTGCATATGTTTATTTTACACTGAATCCTTAGCAGCGGGGGGAAAAATCCTTTGGGGAAAGGAAAAAAACCAGATTACACAAACATTTCAGAACTTCAAAAAAACTTCATTTGAAGTGGTTTCTAAATATAAGAAAGGGCAGAACTGCATACTAGAATTTTAACTTTCTCCTTGATTATTCTGATTCTCTTCCCTGAAAACTCTTAAAGAATTAAATGATGAGGGTTTCTGATAGCAAATAAGTAGAGGGAACAGACAAATTCTGTTGGCACAAGGCCTTCCTCATGCTCTGGTGCCGTCACTCTCAATTCCTTTCCTCTCTGAAATGCTCTGCCATTCTGCCTTTCTGCTGGCGAAGTCCCACTCATCCTGCATAACCAGCTCAAATATTACCTCCATCTGCAAAGTGTCACTTTCTTTTCCTCTCATTACAATTAATCACTCCTTGTAAACTGGTACAACCTTTCAGGAAGGCAATTGTCAATATGTGTTAAAAACTTCAAACATACTCACTTTTAGTAAACTTCATTAGGAAATAATTTGAAATGCAGATACAGATTAACATGATAATAGTAACTACATTATTTATGATACTAAAAAATAAAAACCATAAGTGTCCAGTGATGGGGGAAGACTG
>SJYC01028675.1:0-15018 GCA_006408675.1 Madoqua kirkii | reverse complement strand
CTATAAAGCCTTATACTTAAAAAATCTTCTGGAAGAAAAATATAGATTATTTTTGTGACCTTTGAGAACAGAAAGATTTCTTGGATACACCATGAGAAGTGTGATCCATGAGGAAAAAACTGATAAATTATACTCCATCAAAATTTAAAACTGTTGAAAGAATGAAAAAACAAAACACAACTGAGTGAAAACATTTCCAAATCATACATATGAAAAAAGACTTATATCCAAAATCTATAAAGAAATATCAAAATTCAATAATAAGAAAACAGAATAAATAAAAAAACAGGCAAAAGATCTGAAAACACATTTCACCAAAGACGGTATCAATATATAGATAACAAGCAAATGAAAAGATGCTCAACATTAGTCATTAGGAAAATGCAAATTAAAACCACAATGAAAAACTACTACATTTTGCCTCTAATTAAGTCTGACCATATCAAGTGTTAGGACATAGAGGAACCAGAACTCTCATACATTGCTAATGGGAATGTAAAATGGTATAGTTACTTTGTAAAACAATTTGGCAAATCTTTAAAAAGCTGAACAACTACAATATCATCCAGGTATTCTACTCCAAGGTATTTACCTCAGAGAAATTAAAACATTTGTTTGTAAACATACGTTCATAGCAGCTTTATTTGTAATAGCCAAAACTCAAATGCCCAGGTAAGTGGATAAACATATTATGGTAACCACAAAACAAAATACTACTCAGCCACACACACATACACACACACCCCCCCCCACACCTTTTGATACATACAACCATAAAAGATTTAAGCTGAGTAAAAGAATTCAGACAAAAAAAATGCATATTTACTCTATGATACCATTTATATACAATTCTAGAAAATTAAACTAATCTATAGTAACAGAAAGCAGATCACTTACTGCCTGGGGATGGGAAGTGGGTTGTGGAGGGGTGGGGTGTACTGATTACCAAGGGGCACAAGGAGATTTTGGAGGTAATGAATTTGCTCACTGTATTGATTGTAATGATGGTTCCACTGTATCAAAACATGTATCAAAAATTTTGTCATTTTTAACCTTAATAAAACTGTTAAAAAATGGAACAAACAAAATTAGTGCATTTATATAAGAGAAATCTATGTAGCGGTTTTAATTAACATACACACATATACACACATATATATGGAATCTAAAAAGATGGGACTGATGAACCTATTTGCAGGGCAGCTTCCTGACCTGCATGGCTCAGAGGTTAAAGCGTCTGCCTGGAATGCAGGAGACCCAGGTTTGACCCCTGGGTCAGGAAGATCCCCTGGAGAAGGAAATGGCAACCCACTCCAGTACTCTCGTCTGGAGAATCCCATGGACACAGGAGCCTGGTAGGCTACAGTCCATGGGGTCGCAAAGAGTCAGACACGACTGAGTGACTTCACTTCACTTCAAAGGAGACACAGACATAAAAAACAGACTTGAGGACACAGTAGAAGAGGGTGAGGGTGGAATGAATTGAGAGTTAATGCTGAAACATACGTACTACCATATGTAAAATACACAAGGAGCTGAAATCCAGTGCTCTGTGACAATCTAGAAGGGTAGGATGGGATGGGAAGCATGTTTAAGAGGGGGAGGACATACATACACTTACTGCTGATTCACGTTGATGTATAGCAGAAACCAACACAATATTGTAAAGTAATTATCCTCCAATTAAAAAGAAATAAATTTTAAAAAAATCTATGTAGGTAGCAGTTTTAAAGAATGATGGTAAGGGTAATATATACTGAAGATTTCCAAGATATCGTGTTAAATTAAAACAAAGTACTGAGTATTGTAAGTAACCTGTTACCATTTATGATTTTATTTTAAAACAAAAAGGATATTCAATCAACCCATCCAATAACTGCTTCTACATGCATAAACTATCTCTGGAAAGATACCTTAAAATTGATGTGAGAGACAAAGAGAGAAGGAGGGGAGGAGGGGGACAGAAAATGGGAGGTTGAGAGAAAAAGAGGAAGATGGAGGCCTAGACTGGGGTTTGGAGTAGGCGAAAAACTTCTTTTCATTGCGTACCTAACTATGATCTTTTTCCCCCTACAAATGTATCATTTAAAATAAAGTGACCTATTGATTCCATCTTAGAGGATCTGTCCTATAGCAACACTGGTAGAAATGTCAAAAGATATATGTATAAAGCTATTCATTGAGTCATTGTTGTAATGTTAAAGAAACTGTTTAAGGAAAATAAAAACTTAGAACACATTGCTCACATTTAATATATTTTTTAAATGTAGAAAACAATAGCCTAAAATGTACACTCATTTTCTCTCTCTCCCCTCTTCTCTCAAAAAAACCTGAAAATACACAGACTGCTATAAACAATTATCTCTGGAGATGGTTTTAAAGGGAGAGGTCAGACAAAGAAGGGAGAGGTACATGTAGTCATTTATGTTCTAACTTTCTGGATTGCAGACAAATTTTTTGGTAATCAGCGTATATTCCCTTTTAGATTAAAAGGTCTCAATAAAAGATTATTTTAAATTATTTAATTAATTTTAAAAATAAGCTATGATTGACATGAAAAAAATGAAAGTTAAAGTCACTCAGTTGTGTCCGACTCTTTGGGACCCCATGGACTGTATGGTCCATGGAATTCTCTAGGCCAGAATACTGGAGTGGGTAGCCGTTCCCTTCTCCAGGGGCTCTTCCCAACCCAGGGTTCAAACCCAGGTTTCCCACGTTACAGGGGGATTCTTTACCAGTTGATTCACCCGGGAAACCCAAAAATAATTCAATAATTTCAAATATTAAATTAAACTTGGTTTCGGTTTGCAGGATCACCATAATAGATGTGAAAGTATGCTTGTTTTGCACCAGACTTGAGATGATATACTCACCCTTTTCCGTGCTTCAGATTTCTGGAAGCATTCATGCTGTATGAAAGTAGCTGCAATAGGAATCTTGGACGGTGGCGTGTGGTCTGCCTCAAGCATACTCACTGCTCGCTCCAGAGTCATCTCCATGTCTACATTCCTAGACAAACAATCACAGATTCAGCATGATTCCAAACTTGCTCCCTCCTGCCTGTCAACCTGATCCTCCAGGGAATAACCTGCCTAATATCAGGAAGTACCTAAAACATCTGAGCCTTGGCTCCTTTTCAGGCAAAGGAAAAATTAGCTTCTGAGGTCAAAAGGTATAGGAATCCAGCAGCAGAAATACTCCACTTCTGGTCAGACTAGCTTCTGAGGACACTACTGATTGAGAAGAAATTTCCCTCTATTTAAGATACATATATGTCTCACATGAAATATAAATGTATCTGACATGAAATTTAAAAGAAATTTGGTCACAGAAATTAAAAATTATCCCTACCTTGATAATCTCATACCTGAAAGTTAAATACCTTCCCTCAAAAATTATTATATTTTTCTCACAGCTGCTTAAAATCTGTTATTATACCTGAGAATAAGTTTTAAAAGAAGCATTCTAAAAGTGTTCCTATTTAATGAATATAGCAGTATGTAAACAGTATAAGCCAGGAAAACTGAGTTTGTTTGGTTAAAATAAGTTATGACAGAATCCAACAGGAAAGATAATGATTAAATGCAATAATATTAATAAAAAGCCCCTTTTAAATACAATTTAATAAACATTCTGTTACCATTGTAATGACATTCAGTACAGTCTAAGTAACATACTTTGTCCTCTACTAATTGCAACTGCATACAGTATTGATGAAATCTAATATAGTTTGATACTGAGAAGATAATTTATAGAGAATAAATAAAATTGCTATGAATAAAACAATAACTCCCAAATGCCTCACAAAAGTGGCATTAATTCTCCTTCCCATTTATTTCTGCCTGGAGGATGACTAAGTTTAGGCAGCCTATTACCAAGGTATATTTGTACTTCCTTTTTTATTTTTAAAATTTTATTTATTTATTTTAAAGATGCTTGCTCCTTGGAAGGAAAGCTATGATAAACTTAGACAGCATATTAAAAAGCAGAGGCATTACTTTGCCTACAAAGGTCCGTACAGTCAAAACTATGGTTTTTCCATCAGTCATGTATGGATGTGAGAGTTGGACCATAAAGAAGGCTGAGTGCCAAAGAATTGATGCTTTTGAACTGCAGTGCTGAATAAGACTCTTGAGAGTCCCTTGGACTGCACGGAGATCAAATGAGTCAATTCCAAAGAAAATCAGACTTGAATACTCATTGAAAGGACTGACGCTAAAGCTGAAGCTCTAATACTATGACCACCTGACTGGAAAAGCCCACTCACAGAAAAGACCCTGATGGGGAAAGAATGAAGGCAAAAGAAGAAGAGGGGGGCAGAGAATGAGATGGTGAGGACAGCATCACTGGTTCAATGGACATGAATTTGAGCAAACTCCAGGAGATACTGAACAAGGAAGCCTGGCATACTGCAGTCCATGGAGTCTGACCAAGAGTCTGACAGGACTTAGGACTGAAAAATAACAACAAAGTATCACCTCAGAGAAGCCACACTGAGGATGGCCAACACCTCAGGACTGGGGCTAAAGACACGCCTTAACAGTGATCTAGGGTTCTCTCTGGTGTCAAAGAGGATCACACTAATTCATTTCAGTTAACAGAGACTTCTAAGACATTATGGGAAGGTATTTTCCAGCATCTGCTAGCAAGCCTGTGAAGAAATTCTCTCTTATATCAGGCTAACCCACCAATACACGCACCTATGTACTGAGGGGGCATTTTCATGTTGTGAGTGGCATGTCTGTGTGTGAATGGGTGTGGCACAGGTGAGAGGATAAGAGTAACGGGCCTCATGACTAAAAACTAATTCCCACTGCTTCTGAAACACATGTTCAAACATAGAAGTGTTACTTCATGAGTATAAGGGTATTAAAAATGAAGCAGTTCTGGCATCTATACTGAGAATTATATAATGATTTCATATTTTAAACTTTTATGCCTCAGGAGTCAATTTAATTGGTAAAAATGTAGGCTATTACCATTAAAACTAGAATCTGAATCACTTTTATTTAACATAAACTCCCTTTTAAAAAGAGATGGAAATATTTCACAGGCATGGACTCCAATTACAGGGAATCAAAAGTCAAAAAAATTGTAAGTCTTTCACCATCTACCACTATAGGTGTTTAAATTGATGAGACAGTATTCATAAGCTAAGAATAACCTTCTGTTTAATACTTCTTTTTTTAAGCTTTAGCCATTAATCCATTTCATAAGTCATAAGTGACTCAGGAAAATTTGAATTTCCCAACAAAATTTCCCATCCAAACCAAAATTTCCCAACCAACAAATAATTCCATTACTCTAATCTTTTATTTTCCTGAACATGATTCACAAAGGAGTTCTTCATTCACTGCCAGCCAACCTAATGCTACTTCGATTTATCACTAAAAACAATTCCCAAACAGAACAAAGACTTCCTCAACAAGAACGTCTGCCACAGCTGTAAGGGCATCAATTTTCTGTTGTGTTATTGTCTGTAAAGTCTAACCATATAGCACAGCATATGTTCTGACCTCAGTCTGGCTCCCTCTCTTGCCATCCTCCACCCCATCTCCTCTCCCTCCCCTGATGGACTAACTCTTCCTCCAATCACACCGGACTTAATCCTTCTCTAAATGCTGCATGCCCTTCACAAGCCACTCTCTCTGTTTCTAGGAAAGCCACCCTTCTACCTATCTCTTATCATTCTTCAAGACTCAATTCAAATATCATCCCTTCTGTATTCCTATCCCCAGCTAAAGCTATTCCTTTCCTCCTCTATTCTCTCCTTACCCAGTGAAATTGGAGTCTGCTCACCCAACACACAGCGAAGCCAGTCTCAGGACACTGGGTTGTGCTGATGGAAAGTACAGTGTCTGTTATAGGACACCAAGCAAGGAGAATGGGTGGCTCATGCTCAAAAAACAGGATGGCTGTCAGGACAGGATATTCAAAACGAAAACTAGGGGTGAGGGTTGCAAGGTGCCTCATCAGCTTGTGAATATTCTTCTGATTGATTCCTAGTGGGCTAATGGAACGATGTTCTAGGAATCTTAACACTCAGTCTTTTGGTTCCAACCAGTATGGGGTCAAGGTGCTGGTGGGGAGCATGTAGTACCATCCACCATGATTAGGGATCCTAATTTCTGCAAAACAACTCTAAGATACATGTCAGATTGTTATTTATATTCCTCAGGGTGAACCAGGAGTCCTGTGACTCATGTTCTAATCATTAACTGCTTAAGCTCTTGCTCTTTGGGTCTTAGAGAAAGCCTAGGAGACTAAAGCCTTTCTTCAAACAAGAAACGAAGGACATGGAGGGAATTTTGTACCCAGGCAAGGCCTTGCAGGCTCCTTTTTGGTTTCCTTCAATCTCTCTCTCTTCCTCTCTACTTTCTTCTCTGCCTCCCTTTCTTCCCTCCTCCTTCCCTTTCTGCTCACTTACAAAACATTTTTTGAAGCCTATAGAAATGTGGCTTGGGAGAAAGGGTTGGGGAGGGAAGGATTAGGACAAGCAGTCATTCCTGGGTTCCATTATCCACTGAATGTATTCTCCAATAGTGAGTCTTTTCAACCACTTTAGTTAATATGTTAATATGATGTCAATACCTTCATCATAAAACTGTAAACAGGAAGCAGTGTAAAGTATTATTGGTCAGAATATGAGTAATTATAGGAAAAAATTAAAAACATGTACTTTTTTTTTTTTGGTATGCAATCTCTCAGCAGACACATTCCTGAAAATAACAACACAGCCCTACCCCAGGCTGGCTGACAGATATCAGAACAGCTCTGAAGGTCAAGCAAACACCAAATGATGAATGAACAGCTCCCTTGTGTTGTCAGATGCTTAGGAAATGCAAACCCTCCTACCTCACAAAGATTTTAGGTATGATGAAAGCACTGCTTTACAAAGGTGACTTTAGAGTGGATATGAGTTTCTAGAGACAGCTTTGAGGGCATTATAAAAGTCTTGGCTGAAGCAACGAAGTTGTGAACTGGGCTGTTAAAATGGAAAGAAAAATATATAGTTGAAAGAGGCCTGAATAATCAAACTAAAGAAGCAGGTAACTAAGAGGGTGTGAAGAGAAGTTAATATGACATCTTTTCTGTTCTGTGCTGCTCTACATCACAAACTGACTGGCAATCATAGCAGAGACATAGTCACTCACCTTTGTCTCCCTCTACTAATGCAAAAGCATAACTCTTTTGCTCTCTGAATTCCTTCAGACACTAGAACAATCTAGCACTTGATGTGTCTTATTTTCTTCTTCACAAATCTTTTCTAGACCTTCATATATCCCATTAAATTTTTACCTCTATGGTGCTTACTGAAGTGCTGGGTACAGTGGAGCAACCTAATATTCATTTGCTGAACCACCAGTCCGTTATATGTACAGAAATCGTATCTTCATAAAACTGATTACAGTGTATACTTGGTGATTTCTTAAATCTTTTTCCATAGTCTGGTTTAGAGCAGCTGTTGACTATCTATCTTCTACTTCAGTGTTTCAGCTACATTAGAAACTGACCAGCAATTCTTCTTTTAGAAACAAAGACCTATTGTTTAATACCTTCTGTCATTATGCAGGATTACAGTTTTAGAGAGTATAGTTTTATTCCTATTCTATAGGAATGTTCCACAAATGTGAAAGAACACTTCTTCACACGTGGAACTTTGTGAAAAAATTGGATTCCATGTGTAGGCACTAGATAGAGCTTGAAATGTGAGACACTGCAAGGCATAGGAGAGCAGAGCATGTTTTCTCAGGGGGCAGCCTCGGGAACTGAAATGAGCCATGGAACACATCAAAGGGGGAAGAGAATCAGATATGGATGCCACCTTGATCATTATAGGAAATATCCCTGACCCTTTCCTTTCCATACATAGCAACATTTTCAAGAAGTGGTCATTTCTATGATTTCTGTTCTCTAGGATGGCAACTTTGGGAATCATCAAGAATAGATTTCTTGGTCTTTATTTTAAATTTCTTGATCCCAAGAATTTCTTCTATTCTTGGAACATGATTAATTATTGTAATAAAATTTTCTCTATTAAAACAATAACTCAAAATTAGAGGGAGAGCATACAGGTAAATGAATAACCACAATGTATTACTCTGTAGTAGAGACACCCAGACAGCGCAACTATCTGGAGCACTAGTTGCCGAGGCAAGTAGTCAGGTGGTAACTGAGGTAAATCTAGAATCATGATTAGTCAGCCAAACAATAGCTGCTGGGAAGAAATAGATTAGGTAGGTAGATAAGAAAAGAAGGAAGAGATAGGGAAAGAAAGGAAGCAAAGAAAAGAAGGCACAAAGATAAAAAGAAGTAAAATAAGTGAATCATTACTTTTCATCCCAAAGAAGGGCAATGCCGAAGAATGTTCAAACTATACAATTCTGCTGATTTCACATGTTAGCAAGGTAATGTTCAAAATCCTTCAAGTTAGGCTTCAATAATACGCGAACTGAGAATTTCCAGATATAAAAGCTGGATTTAGAAAAGGCAAAGGAACCAGAGAACAAATTGCCAACATCTGCTGGATCATAGAAAAAGCAAGAGAGTTCCAAGAAACATCTACTTCTACTTCACTGACTGTGCTAAAGCCTTTGTGTGGATCACAACAAACTGTGGAAAATTCTTAAAGAGATGGGAATAACAGACCACCTTACCTGCCTCCTGAGAAACCTGTATGCAGCTCAAGAAGCAACAGTTAGAACTGGACATGGAACAATGAACTGGTTCAGAATTGGGAATATACATCAAAGCTGTATATTGTCACCCTGCTTATTTAACTTATATGCAGAGTACATCATGAGAAATGCTGAGTTGGATGAATCACAAGCTGGAATCAAGACTGCAGGGAGAAATATCAGTAAGCTCAGAAATGCAAATGAGACCACTCTAATGGCAGAAAGCACAAACGAACTAAAGAGACTCTTGATGAGGATGAAAGAAGAGAGTGAAAAAGTTGGCTTAAAACTCAACATTCAAAAAACTAAGATTGTGGCAATTGGTCCAATCACTTCATTGCAAAATAGAAGGGAAAAAACTGGAAGCAGAGACAGATTTCACTTTTTGGCTCCAAAATCACTGTGACTGCAGCCATGAAATTAAAAGATGCTTCCTCCCTGGAAGAAAAGATATGACAAACCTAGACAGCGTATTAAAAAGCAGGGACATCCATTTGTTGACAAAGGTCCATATAGTCAAAGCTATGGTTTTCCAGTAGTCATGTATGGATGTGAGAGTTGGACCATAAAGAAGGCTGAGCGCCAAAGAAATGATGCTTTTGAACTGTGGTGCTAGAAAAGACTCCTGAGAGTCTCTTGGTCAGCAAGGAGGATCAAACCAGTCAACCCTTAAGGAAATCAACCCTGAATATTCACTGGAAGGACTGATGCTGAAGCTGAAGCTTCAGTACTTCAGCCATCTGATGTGAAGAGTTGTCTCACTGGAAAAGACCCTGAAGCTGGGAAAGATTGATGGCAGGAGGAGAAGGAGGGAGATAGAGGATGAGATGGTTGAATGGCATCACTGACTCAATGGACATGAGTTAGAGCAAACCCTGGGACATAGTGAAGGGCAGAGAAGCCTGGCATGCTGCAGTCCATGGAGTTGCAAATAGCTGGACACAACTTAGCAACTGAACAACAAGAAAAGCAAGAGGTTCAAGGTGGTTTGAGTGTTCAGGCGTGTTTTGGGGGATGGTGATGGTGAAGGGTGAAAAAGAGTAGAAAGAGATCAGAGTAGAGTGTAAGCAGAGGTGGAAACACGGGCCTTGTGTGCCATGCTAAAAAGCACAAAGATTTGGTGGAATTATGGGAAGATTATAAGTTGTGGAGAGGAATCATCAGAATTTGGACGATCATTCTAACAGTTTTAGAGAATGGTTGAGAGCAAGACCAGAGGCAGAGAGATCTATGCAATAGAGACAGAAAGAGGGTAAAAATTTACAACCCATTAAGAATTTAAAAATAATAGCTTGGTGATATGTGACTATGAAGGGAAAAGGCAAGAATGACTCCCAGGTTTATAAATGACAGGAACTTTAGTATGAGGAGCTGGTCAGGAACAGAAGGTAGGGAAGAGCTGATAAATTTAATTTTGAACATACTGAGTCCATGAGGTTGTTAGAAATAAACACAAATTTAGAGTTGAGGATAGAGGACACAGATGAAAATGAAACACTGGGAATCACAGGATGTAAGTACAGTATGCAGGGCCTCTTTAGAAGAGCACCAAGACCAAAACAGAAGGGTGACGAAGATGACTTCCTTAGGCATGCAAAGAAGTCCTTGCAGGGAAGACTAAGGCATGGCTAGAAGAAACCAGGAGAAGCTGGTGTCCCGGCAACCCAGGGAAGAGACAATTTCACAGTTTATTATATGCTGCCCACAGACTAGTACAGGTGCTAATCATGTGTGTGCTTCAGATGTAGCATTAGGGCAGTCTTTGGTAGATCCGTGGGGAGCCTATTTCAAAAATGTTGGGGACTAAAGTCACACTATAGTGAGTGGATGGCAGCCTGGGAAGTGACAAGGTGGAAGCATGAGGACAGAGATGGAAAAGAGCGCCAGCTGTGCAGAGGTGAAGCAATAGTTCTGTTACTGTTAGAATCATTGCATTAAAATTGACCAAGCACAAATCTTACAATATAGCAGGCATTTAATACATCTTGAATGATCAGTTTAAAAGAACTGATCAGCTTTTCCCTCCATAAATAATTACTTCACACATTTTTCTTTTTATAAGTGTGTCCATATTGACAAAGATCTACTTTCTAAAGAAATGTTATAAGTCTCATGTTAATTTTGTTTTATAAAAAATATTTCTTGCTTCAAGATTAGATTAGCCCTAAAATCTTTTCTCACTGGTGCCTACCTAATCAGTGAGTATACTGTACAGTTTCACTTACAGGGATGATTAAAGGTAATAATTTTCATTAACCAACTTCACAGGTTAAAAAAAAATCAAATATTTAATGTTTTACTATAATGATACATCATTATTTTAGTAGTTACTAATGTAATCATCCATCCATTTCTCAGCTGGCGCTCTTCTCTTCTTGCATCTCTGTCCTCATGCTTCCACCACCTTGTCACTTCCCAGGCTGCCATCCACTCACTGCAGTATGACTTTAGTCCCCAACATTTTTGAAATAGGCTCCCCACAGATCTACCAAAGACTGCCCTAATGCTACATCTGAAGCAGACACATAATTAGCACCTGTACTAGTCTGTGGGCAGCATTTAATAAACTGTGAAATTCTCTCTTCCCTGGGTGTCGGGACACCAGCTTCTCCTGGTTTGTTCTAGCCATGCCTTCTCTCCATTTTCTCTTAGTGCGTTCCTCAGTTTACAAAATTTGTGCTCCAGCATTAAACTTGAATGAAAGTTAAAGTTCCAAACACTACATTATTCAAGCCATAACGTAAACAGGAGAGGCAAAGGAATGACTGAAACTTCAAGTATTTTAATTATTCAGTACTACAAAACAAAAACTCCGATAAATCCCCTATACTAGAGTCAAATAATATAGAATAAAATTATCAGGTATATCAAAGGAAAAGAGACATTTAGAAATTAGTTGCCCCTGATTAGCTCTTCCTAAATGCTGATTAGCTCTTCGATAAATGCAGTTATCGAAACAGCATTTGTGGTTCACTTTTAACACCGGGAATAAACACTTTTGCCTTTTTTCTTCCTTTATTTCAAGGAATGATTGAGAAAAATGCATGTAATTATCCATTTCTTCGTCTACTTTGGAGTTAGCTCCATTCAAAGCAGATTTTCACATAATCAAGGGGTCAGGCCTCCCTTTAGCCATCATCTAATTTGAAACAGATGGACTAAAAGCCACAATTTCCCACAGAGCTGCCATACAAGCAGGTAGCTTGGCCCCCGTCCCTGCAGTAAATAGGCTAATCTGTCAATTAGGCAGCGGCCTGAGAAGTCATTATTTTAATCACTTATCTCTGGAAGCCTTTCTCTGCAGCCCCAGAAGCGCCAGCTCACGCAGTTAAGGGCTGTGGGAACAGAATGTGCTGGCACTGACAGCGCTGCAGACTGAGAAGCGGACTCACCCAGCCGGGGCCTCGGTGAAAGTGCTTCTCTCGGCGGCAAGCACGATCCCGCTTCCTCCGGCCGCCACCTGGCCCACGGTCATGTGCGGCCTCCTCCCGCCCGCCTCGGCTTCCCTCAGCGTGCGGGCGCTGTGGAAGGAGCTCTGATGCCAGGACGACCGCTCTGCCCGGGCCTGCGTGCCTGGCGGCATGGGCGCCGGCCTGGCCTGCCCCGCGGCGAGCCCGCAGTCAAGTAGTTCTCCTTCTCCAGGAGGTTGCCCAGGCTGTGGCTGGTCCCAGGCCTGGGGTAGGTGAGCACTACCGGGTGGACAGGGGCGCCGTCAAAATCGGCTTCGTTCACAGACCCGTACTGGTAGCGCCTGCTGTAGGTGTCGTAGTGACGCTGTCTGCCCACCGCCCCGGAGTGGCTGAAACCTACGATTTCTGAGCGGGCGTAGCGAGGTGGCACGAGAAGCGTGGACCTCCTGCTCTCTTGGTGCCGCAAGGCGTGGCCGGCCTGGCTTCTCTGGCTGTACTGGTGCTCGCTGTGTGCGTAGGGAGCCCTCTCGGGGCTGCTGTCTGGGGAAATCTCAAGTCTCCTTAGAGGCTGCCTGAAGAACCTTTCCTCCACCGACTTCTGGGAGCTGTACTGCGTAGTTCCTCTTCCCCAGCGACCTTCATAAGTGGGAGCTGTGCCTGTCTGCACAAAAGAGAAATAAAATTTAAATGAGGCATGAATCAGTTTTCATCTTAGTTGAAGATCAATTATCCTAGGACTGTTACACAAGATGTTGGTTTCTCTAAATCACACGGAGAAGTCGGCTCCTTTCTGGGTAAAATCTGTTTTTAACAAGACTTGGTTGTCTAGTTATTCGCACCAGGATTTGATACTGTTTAAAGTTTCCAGTTTTCCATGATGTCCACACAAAACCAATCTTCTTATAATACATTTAGGAACTGGTAATACTTGAGAATGGTACACATTAAAAAATAACCCAGAGAAGTTTAAAAATGTTTGCTTGGTATTCTAATAACTATGGTTATATTCTTTGGTATCCTACCTTTAGCAAGTCATAGGTTTTAGTAACAGGGGAACGCACACCAGCAAAATCATTTTCAACCAAGTGTAGATTGTAGACATATTCAGGAACACTGCTAGTTCGGTGAAGATTTCCTGAAAGCAAACAAAATAAGTGAGTCGATCAGTGGTGGTGGTGGTGGTTTAGTCGCTAAGTTGTGACTGACTCTTGTGACCCCATGGACTGTAGCCTGCCAGGCTCCTCTGTCCATGGGATTCTCCAGGCAAGAATATAAACAATAGTATTTTTAAATTTAAGTAATTAAAGTCAGTGACAAACAAGTATTAGATTTATATTAGTGTTTTTCAATGTTAGGCTAACATGGGGCTTCCCAGGTGATGAAGTGGTAAAGAATCTGCCTGCTGATGCAAGAGATGCAGGTTCAATCCATGAGTTGGGAAGATCCCCTGGAGTAGGAAATGGCAACCCACTCCAGTATTCTTGCCAGAAGGTTCCATGGACAGAAGAGCCTGGCAGGCTAGAGTCCATGGGGTTGCAGACTCAGACACAACTGAGCATGCATGCAATACAAGGCAAGGTTAATATGACCCTTGGATGTGGCAAATGATCACAAGTTCTGGCAACATCCTTCACAAGCTTTTCAAACTAAAAGCTGAATTAAAAATAAAATTAAAACTTTTTTTTGAGGAAAGGGAAGAAAGGAGATTTTCACAAAAATCTAAATGTTTATTACAATCCTGAAGAATTTGGAAAGCACTCAGTTGGCTTACATGGTCTGTACTATAAAAGTTCAGTTTCTGTAAGTTAAGAGGAATACCCAAGGCAGGAACTCTCAAGTTTCCTGAGAGAATGTAGGTGAGGCAACAAATATAATGGGTCAATGTGGTCAGACAAAACATGGGTCAGTTTGAAAAATGCCAACTCTAGGCCTGGGGCATTAGGCAATGTGAGAGTTAGGCAGGAGAAAAAGAAAATGGGAAAAAAGAACTGGTGACTGGTTCTTAGTTTGGGGTTTAACAAATAGCCTGTTCCTTCAAATGCTGCACAGGAGACAAGCCCTTCCTGCTCAGGTCTGTAGGGACTACAGGGACTCTCAAGTAAATTTGTTGTTATTTAGTTGCTAAGTTGTGTCAGACTCTAACTGGGGCACATCTTAAAATACTCCTCTTTGAGCTTCAAATGTCTTAAAAAGCTTCCAGTTTTTTAATCAGTTCTTTTGTAATCTCCCACTCCTTTACAAAAAAATAAAAATAAAAGCCAAAAAAACTAATCAAAATAATCAAATATCTCTAAAACTTAGGAAATTTCTAATTTCCTAATGTTAACCAAAATTACTGTCACATAGCATTCTTTTAGAAATTAGAGGAAAATTGAAATACTAAAGTAAATCTTCTAGGCTTCAGAGATTCGTGAAAGATGTTGGTAGTAAAATAACACAGGCAGACCCTTTCCAATACAACTAGAACATACCAACATACTTTCCCGATAAATTGTTAGAGTCTAACTAACAATATATTCACAAGTTATTTTGAGGGAGAGGTGGAATAGAGAGTGTTGTTGTCAAAAAGCTAAAAAAGTAAGAATCCATCCCAGATTATTTTTGTACATGTGTTTTATTTCCTGGAGCCAAATAATCTGGCTAGGAAACATGTTTCAGGCCTCAAGGGGTCCCAGGGAAGACAGCTACAGGCTTGTAAGTATCACCCTAAAGATTAGGGGAGTTGAACAAAGGTAGACAGCTGTTTGGAGAAGGCAATGGCAACTCACTCCAGTACTCTTGCCTGGAAAACCCTATGGACGGAGAAGCCTGGTAGGCTGCAGTCCATGGGGTCTCTAAGAGTTGGGCACGACTGAGCAACTTCACTTTGACTTTTCACTTTCACGCATTGGAGAAGGAAATGACAACCCACTCCAGTGTTCTTGCCTGGA
>SJYC01028672.1:0-40531 GCA_006408675.1 Madoqua kirkii | reverse complement strand
ATTACACAAAAGATACACAATAGATTTTTCAATAATTCTATTATAAGAGGACCTGAAATTCTGCTTATTGTTCTTATCCTAGTAAGTCAGGAGATGGTTCACTCTAATACAAAGATTAAATATTCTACTAATTGTAATTCTACTAATTGTCTATTCCCATTTGCAATACTCTTTTTACTATTTACTCTCCCAGAAGGAGTATGATATTTATGTCTTCATACATTTGTGGACATGCACAAAATAGCTGGAGTCCAACATTTACCTCAGAATGGTATTTAAAATTCTTGAATGTCATCTGAGATAGTGCCAAATGATCTTGTTATAGACAACATTAATCAAGTCTGTATATAAATTCCAGAGGTTTTAGCAACATATTTGTTGCTTATATTTCATTATTATCAAAGATATGCTTGTTCTCTCAGAAAATTTAAAAAAAAGTTTTAAATAATTTCTATTGATCAGAGCAGAAACTCAATTTGAATGTAAAATTAATGTTAACTGTTTGAAGGTAATATGTATAGCCTTATTTTAATACATAGGAAAAAATTTAAAGCTGATATCCAAAACAGTTAGGAGAAGGTGAACAACATATGCCTAGAATATCTAGCTCAAGTGGGCTACCCTGTGTTCTCATGACTGGAACTTACTAACACAGGGCATAAGTAACATTAATGCAGTCTTTAAAAAGTCTAAGTGAACAGCTGTCTTCTCTTAAGGTAATTTCAGATACCTTACCTGGGACATAGAGCAATGTACTTTTATAATCAAACCCTGCTACATTTCAATTGACTCTGAGGCATTGCTACTCATGCCCTCACTCAAGACCTTATCCATAAAAGATGTGTTGTCACCATTATCTAGGGATGAGGAGTTAATTTTTTTTGTAATCACCATGTTGTTAACATTCTATTTCCTTTGACTAATTATAATTGGAAGAATTTCTGAAAAAACAAAACAAAACACTTTTTTAATCCTTGCAATTGACCTGCTAGACACTAGGCTATATTATATATTAGGCAGACAAGGAAGTACATTAAATCAGGTGCCACTATTGATACTTTACATTCACAGCAACACAGCCATGTTCCTGCTATCCCACCATCTAACTTTTTTTCCTTCTCTCCAGAATTCTCCTACTTTGTAAATGACTAGTCGCCTTGCTCCCAGAATTGCTTCATTCCTGGAATTCCTTTTTTGGCAACAAATAATTCACACAGGATTTAAACAATGTTCAACAACCCTCACCCTCACCCCCCAGCCCCAGTAATACCTATTAATTGCCTTTTTTGCTACCTTAGCCAATTTTCAGTTCTTTCCCTCAAAATCCTTCTGATCACAGGTATTCAAAACATCTTGGCAAGGAAAACCATTTAAGTAAACAGCATGCCTTTGGTTGATTTCCAAAGTTGCAAATTTTATTATGATATTGTTCACTGTGTTTATAAGTATTACATATGATAACTTAAAACACGACTTCCTTACCCAGGCACCCAAGGGGGAACTGTTATAATAAGTAAAGTAGTAGTATAAATGTAATAAATAGGACATGGACACTTAAAATTCTTCCCTTTGCTAATATAATAGTGTACTTGCAATTTGTAAATGAGTTCTAACTTTTATAAAAATAATTAAAATTTTCTACAATACAGACTCATCTCGCAATGCTGCTATAGACCTCAGTTACGTCTCCCCACCCACCAAGAGTTACAGCCAATTTTAAAATGTTCAACACAATTTAAAAATAACATCAAAAGTTAGAGTAATTTACAATGAAAACCACTCACTTATATAAAGGCATTAGAGGCAAGCTGACAAGTTAAAGAACCCTGCAGGGTATTTATCAACAAATCGGTCATATTTATCTCATCTCTGCTTTCAGAAGATTATCTGCTGCTTCAATCTTACAGGTATGTCAACAATGCAGAATTCTCCAGAGCCCTGGAGCTGAAAGCTGTTAACATTAGGGTCATTTCTTCCTGGAATTTATGTTGATACAGGATTCTTTCCAGACCACCACAGTTTCAACAGAAGCCTGTCTGTTTCAACTTTAGAGACAGAACAGTAACATTGAAACAACACTCACAACCAAAAGAAGCCCACAGACCTCTTCAAAGAACTTTAACAATATATACCAACCACCCCTGGTAATTGTTCCATAGTATGTTAATGCTAAATTCCTCTGAAGCTAATTTCCTCTTTGAGTCTCAGAAGCTTTGTTCCTTAGTTGGACTCAAGCAGTTACAGCAGAAGCATCATGACAGGGCCCTTTGTTCTATCGTACCAATTCTGTGAACTGTGTAATGTTCATGCTGTTCCCCCTAGAACACTCTTCCTTCAACCATTACCTATGTCCAATCCTACTGATTTTTTGAGACCTAAAATCCCAATTTCTCCAAGAAACGTTTCAAAATTCCCTCCAGATAATAGTCCAACTCATACTTTTAAACTCCATAATTTGTTGGCTGTTCTTCCTTTGGGTAGCTTGCCATTTTTTATTTGATTAACACATTTTTTTAGAGAGCATTTTCCTTCTACAGACTTTGAACTACTTGCTTTAAAGCAAAAAGAGTGTATGTTTATTCAGCACCTGCACAGTGTCCTGAATGAAGACTAGACACAACAGAAAGTTCTTAAATTCACCACACAACATGAATGCACCATTTTCAAGTGAACAAATCATGTGTGGGTTTGGAACTAAGCGTCCAATAAATGTTGAGAGACTGACAAACTTTTCATACATGAAACGGATCCTCGTATCTATTTCATATAACTATTTGAAGGGTACAATAAAATGCAAACATAATCTTGAACAGGGTTAGGCACAGAGCAGATGCTCAGCAATGCTCCCTTTCCTTTTGTTCATTCCCTATATTTACTGAATAGTTGATGTCTGCTTGCTCTTCCTCGCCATTCTCAAAGGGTAGGAAAAATATTTAATGTGCCTTCCTTGTGTTCCCCTATGCAGAAGCAGCTAGTCTGGCTCCAGTTTAGCACTGGATCTGCACAGACTAAAGGGGTACAATGATCTCACTGGTCAAAAACTGGCCTCAGTTGTCTTGGGGTCTTTAGTCAGTTTCCTAAATGTAAATTAGGTGCTTTTCCCCCATGTGTTATGGCAGTTCTGTGTCACTGAGATGTCTCTGATCTCTCAGAACTTTATCAATTATATTTAAAGGAAAAATGGGAATGGACCATAGGCAGGCTTGGGTCTAATAAAAATCCTACTTTGTATTAATTACCAAAAAGCTTAACAACGTAACTGATGAGTAATCTAAAAATTAAGGCTTGGGTGTTTTTCTGCTACTTACTATCTGTGGGAAATTAACTGTTACTTAACTGCTTAGTAAAGCAACCTACCTCACAAACATTCCACATCCCCCCCCCAAATATAAATAACATAATGAATACACACCACAAAGTCCAATTCTTGGCACATAGTAGGCACACAATTACTTCAACTCTAATCATTAAACAGCTTCTCTTTACCTTTCAAGTATGTAAATATTGATTGCCTGACCCTTTAAAATTATTTTACACAAATGGAAAACAATATAGTCTCTCAGTTTCTGCTGTTTTAGATCTCTGATCTGGTCTGCAAGCATTTCATTTTTCCTAATCGATTCTACATTTGTCATTTCTCAAGTTAACTTCCTAGAGAAACAGTTCAACATTGCATGAAACAACTGGTAACCCAACTTAACTGATTCTTTCCTCTTCTCTTTTCCATAACAAGCCTAGAATACTTTTATATTAAAAAATTAAACAACTAATAAAATAATTACTGGGGGGCTCTGATCATCTGATTTTTAGCAAGAGAGAAAGGGTATTTCACTTTCTCTAATTTTCAGAACTGGTTTGCCATCTTCTTCCCTTTCCACCTCCTTAACTATCAATTACTAATATAATTAAAAAACAAAAACAAAAACCTTGTTCACTTCCAAAGTTTAATTCTTTTTGAAATACCAGCGCTGTACTCACGAGTGCGTTGGCAGGGCACAGCAAGCAAGGCAGGCGGGACTGCTCCTGGCCGGGTCAAAGTCCCCTTCTTTCTCCTCCTCCTAGTCAACCCGTGGGGTGGTGTGATTGCTCCCCAGCCCAAAGTCTCCTACCTTTCACTTCCTAGATGAAACCACTCTCTCCATACACTGGGTGGAGTGCCCCGAGGTATCTAGGCAAGGCCCACAATCCCAATTTATAGGTTGTAGGAGAGTCAGTACTTTCAGGTTTTCTTTTTAAAAATATTTATGGAGGTCACAGATCCTTTAAAATTTTTAATAAAAGCTAGGGGCGCTTTTTCCCAGAAAAAATGGTCATATCAAATTTCTGCACAGAATTTCAAAGTGTTTACAAATTCCTGGAACCTCCAGATGAAGTACCCTAGGGTGGGGGGCCTAGAGGAGTAGGTTAAGGAAAGGGTGAAAATCTTGGACTGAATTCTTTTCAAATATATATATATATACGTATATGCATTTAATATACGTAGATACATACATGACAAATATGAGTAAGAGGTTATTTTAAGAAAGAGTGCTTTTCCAAAGTAAGCTGGCCTGAGTCTGGAGGCGCGACTGGCCGTACAATGGGCCGGCAACCAACAGGTGTGCAGAACCCGGGTCCTGCACCCTCAGGAAGAAGCATGAGGAAGCAACTGGGCGCTGAGGGTGAACGGGGGGGTAGGGAAGGGATAAAGGGCAGGATGAGGGCTGTGTAGGGGACTGCGAGGCTCCACTCACCGTTGCCCGCGAAACTGCGGCCCTTCCGGGCCAGGGTCTGCTGCACCTGCTCCTGGATCCGCAGGCTCTTGACCGCCTGGCCACTGCTCCCCGCCAGCTTCAGCTTAGCCTCGGAAGGCAAAGCCAGGCTGGAGCTGTCCAGCTGCCCCAGGATCTGCTGGCCCAGGACTGTCCGGATGTAGCCGCACTCCGCCGAAGAGCCGGGAGCAGCCATGAGGCCGGAGCGGGGAACCAAGCCGCTTGCCTGCCGCGAGACCTGCGGGAGAAGCTGCGGCGGAGCCCGGGGCACCCGTGCAAGCCCCGCCCCACCGCCCCGGCCCCTCCTCCGGCCCCGCCTCCGCGCCGGTGAGAGGCCGGAGCTGAGGAGAGCTGGGCCTCCGGAGGCCGGAGCTGGGTCCAGGGCGGGAGAGGGGCGCGGCTCCAGCGCGCCTAGCGCTCGGCTAGGGACTGGGGCGAGCGGACCTCGCGCGCCGACACCTGGCGAGTTGAACTGCTCACAAGGAAGCGGGAGAGGGGCGCGGTCCGCCGTGGGGCGTGCACACTCTCCGAGTCACCGCGTATCCTGCGGGCCGGGGCCGCACCCCGCTCTCTATGCCTCGCCCGGCCTCCGCCTAGCCCTCGAGAACGATGTGATTTCCGCCTGACTGCCGGGGTCGACCTGCAGGCACTTGCTCCCTGGAGGGTCAGTGCTGTTCTGGGGCCGAGGTGTGCCTCTGGGATCTCCGAGGGAGTAGTCTGTCTGGTTCGCAGGCTCTGTCAGACTGTTCGAAACATTTCCTAGATCTGAGATGAGAAGGGGCTATTTGATCAGGCGTCAAAAGGCAGTAGGAGAGAAATGTGCTGAGAAGACGATCTGTGTAAAATAAATGACTTTTTAAAATAGTCCGCCCCCCCACCCCGCCCCCCCGCGCTTCGTACAGTTTCAGCGACTGTCCTTTTTTTTGCGCAGATGCAGTCCCGGAAACATATGTTCTTCCTTACTGAGAGTTTCTGTTTTCTCTTGCATATACACAAATTGTACCCAGTACACTCTTGCTCACCCACTCCTCTCTTATGTACACTCCCACACGGAGAAGCTCCGATAAGAGCAAGCACGCTTTCAATAGCTGATACTTGTAAAGTCCTTTTTATGATAGGCTCTTTGTAGGGATCCCATGGAAGGAGTCTATGACTTTTCAGTCGTGTATTCCACATGTATTGCTATTAGTTGTGTTTCACACTTCGTTAACTACAGAGAACATGATGAGCTAAACTCAACAGAAAGAGCCCTTGAGCTTAAAGCTTTCAAATTAAGTCACTCATCCTGCTTCCCCGCTTTGGACTTGAGAGGCAGAAGGAAAAGCATCTATCCCCAGTAATAAGATAAATTCAATTTGATTACTTGAGATTCTATGTCCACTCTCCTTCAAATGATTCAGTTGTTACAGAATCTCACTTATTCAGGTTTCTGGTGGCTAGAGAACACAGCTTTTCCTGTCTCCATTTTCCTGTGGCATATCCTTCTGTCTCTACACACACACTTAAAGCACAGTATAAGGCCTTCCAGGGAATGAATAGGAAGTGAAGGGGCCCAAAGCCTGGACAGCTGGAGTGGCAACAGTTCTGCCGTCCTTTCTCAGCTGGCCACATGGCTTAAGTGAAGCCATGTAGATGGTGGGTCTTCTTCTCCTATCCCAGTAAAGTGAAGTCGCTCAGTCATGTCCGACTCTTTGTGACCCCATGGACTGTAGCCTAACAGGCTCCTCCGTCCATGGGATTTTCCAGGCAATAGTACTGGAGTGGATTGCCATTTCCTTCTCCAGAGGGTCTTCCCAACACAGGGACTGAACCCAGGTCTCCAGCATTGTAGACAGACGCTTTACCACCTGAGCCACCAGGGAAGTCCTATCCCAGTAGGACTAGTCTTAAAGTGGATTATATCTTGGGAGGGCTTCCCAGGTGGTGCTATTGGTAAAGAACCTGCCTGCCAATGCAGGAAATGTAAGAGACGTGGGTTTGATCCATGGTTTGGGACGATCCTCTGGAGGAGGACATGGCAACCCTCTCCAGTATTCTTTCCTGGAGAATCCCATGGACAGAGGAGCCTGGCATGCTACAGTTCATAGGGTCGCAAAGAGCTGGACACAAACCGAAGTTCCTTAGCACACAGGCACACATACCTTGCAAAGAACTTACATATATAGCCAGATGTAAATATCCAAATCTGATGCTGAGATTCAACTGAAAAAGAGAAGGGTGAACTAAAGGTGAAGTGATGATAGAGACTTCCAACATTGAATTTCACTTTTCTCTTCTTCTTCTTTCCCCCACCGCCCTCCTGGTAGCCTCCTCTGGTAGCTCTGTAAATGCTGCTTTGAAAGATAATTTAAGTACCTGTCCCACAGGGTCAGCTGGGCCATTCCTTGGTTTTTGTGCCTAATAAAGTCAGCTCTGCCTCCATACAGATCCTTCAGCAGGGGAGTGGAGTGGAATGTTTCTCATTTATTTATTTGATTGGTCCAAACTTCATTTACTTTCTTCCTCTCAAATTAATTTTTTTCCCCCAAGTGTAATGTTGTAGTTGACTAGCTTAATAATATCCTATTGAGAACTTAGACATCTTGGTAATGGGTAGTTGGGTAATATGACAGGATGGTTAAAAGCACCAAATTGTGAATGAGGCAGATCTGGGTTCAAATCTTAGCTTGCCCTTTTATAGTGTAGCCTTAAGCAAGTGTTTTTACATTTTTAAGCCTTAATCAGTTCAGCTCAGTTAAGTTCAGTCGCTCAGTCGTGTCCGACTCTTTGCAACCCCATGAATCGCAGCACGCCAGGGCTCCCTGTTCATCACCATCTCTCAAAGTTCCCGCAGACTCACATCCATCGAGTCCGTGATGCCATCCAGCCATCTCATCCTCGGTCGTCCCCTTCTCCTCATGCCCCCAATCTCTCCAGCATCAGAGTCTTTTCCAATGAGTTAACTCTTCACATGAGGTAGCCAAAGTACTGGAGTATCAGCTTCAGCATCATTCCTTCCAAAGAAATCCCAGGGTTGATCTCCTTCAGAATGCACTGGTTGGATCTCCTTGCAGTCCAAGGGACTCTCAAGAGTCTTCTCCAACACTGTAGTTCAAAAGCATCAATTCTTCGGCACTTAGCCTTCTTCACAGTCCAACCCTCACATCCATACATGACCACAGGAAAAACCATATCCTTGACTAGATGAACCTTAGTCAGCAAAGTAATGTCTCTGCTTTTCAATATGCTGTCTAGGTTGGTCATAACTTTTCTTCCAAGGAGTAAGCATGTTTTAATTTCATGGCTGCAGTCACCATCTGCAGTGATTTTGGAGCCCCAAAAATAAAGTCTGACACTGCTTCTGCTGTTTCCCCATCTATTTCTCATGAAGTGATGGGACTGGATGCCATGATCTTCGTTTTCTGAATGTTGAGCTTTAAGCCAACTTTTTCACTATCCTCTTTCACCTTCATCAAGAGGCTTTTTAGTTCCTCTTCACTTTCTGCCATAAGGGTGGTGTCATCTGCATATCTGAGGTTATTGGTATTTCTCCCGGCAGTCTAACCAGTCCTCTTTGTTATAGTTTGGCCCAGTGCAGCTCTCAAATGAAACCAAAAGTTGGATAGAAAATCTGTGAGCTTTAGTTGGGTTCAGATAACAGCTGAAGGCCATCTTAGATACTGGTTTCACCAAGATGAAAAGCAAATTTAGGGAGAACATTACTGTCATCTATTTAAGACAGAATTTTGTTCTGATATTAAACCAAAATACAGAAACACCCAAATTGTCACCTTATTCCTAAAGAGCATTAATCCAAGTAGATAAATTACCAAGGCCTGAGAGTTACCTACTTTACAAACTTAAGTCACCTGCTACTACAAACCATGTTGCCTTCTAAGGTGGAATTCAGTTACTAATACAGAAATTATTCAAGTGGGGGTTTTTATGATGATGATGATAGTATTACCAAACAATGGAACAAGCTTGTGTTTTTTTGAAATCATGTTTACATCCTAAGGAAAGAAAGAATGCCTAAAATGTCTATAAAAGACAAATTCTGAGTCTTTCTTATAACCTAATTGGTAAATACTAAATCCACTGCCAGTGAACTTTGATGGATATGGGAGTCCTTATGAGAACACAGACAACAAATATTTATCAAGAACCACTGTTTGCCAGGCACTGATCTAAGTGCTTCACAGATACTAAGTTAATCTCCGAACCACCTCCTGAGAGGTAAGAACTGTGAATCCCTGCTTAGAGCTCAGGACACCAGCACACGAAGAGAAGAGACAGGCAGCCCCAGCCAGTGCCTGGAGGAGCTGGATCTGCACGCCAGCAGAACAAGTCAAGGCCCAGGAACCGCACTCGGTCGCTTGGAACAAGGCCTGTTCACAGTGACATTCAGAAGGTGGTCACTGCTTCCTCAAGCAAGGAAAGAAACAAGTAGTATTTGATTAAGGATGGAAGGAAAATAGCTTAATCATTAAGAGCACAGCTTGAGGGCCAGACTGCCTGGGTCCAAATGCTCGACTGTTTCGTTGGCTTTAAGATCCCAGGCAAGTCTCTGACTTCTCTGTGTCTGTTTTCCTGTCTGTAAAACACTATCTCGTGGGTTTGTTGTTGTGGTTCCGTCATTCAGTCATGTCTGACTCTTTGCGACCCCATAGGCTGCAGCACACCAGGCTTCCCTGTCCTTCACCATCTCCAGGAGCTTGCGCGAACTCATGTCCATTGAGTCAGTGATGCCATCATCATCTCATCCTCTGTCGTCCCCTTCTCCTCCTGCCTTCAATCTTTCCCAGAATCAGGTCTTTTCTAATGAGTCAGCTCTGCATCAGGTGGCCAGAGTACTGGAGCTTTAGCTTCAGCATCAGTTCTTTCAATGATGTTCAGGATTGATTTTCTTTAGGATTAACTGGTTTGATCTCCTTGCAGTCCAAAGGACTCTCAAGAGTCTTCTCCAACACCACAGTTCATAGGTTTGTTATGAGTATTAAAATTGTTCTTATTTGAATAGTAATTAGAATGTTGCCTGGCACATAGGCAGCAATATGTGATAGTTCAAAAAAGTTCTTTTGAGATCTTTCCTGCTAAAAAATACTACTTGACACCATATACATGCCTAGACACATGTGGACTTCTATCCTGTAGGAGCTTGATTCAATGTGACTTATTATGTTCATCAAATAACACCCTGGGCATTTAGAAGGCATATTCTCAAACTGATTAATGTTCTGTGGATATTGTGAAAAGCTGCATTGTCTCTGGATGCACTGCGGTCTGATTCCTCTATTTCAGTGAGTACCATTACCCTAATACCCACTACCCAGGCCAAAGCCTTGTTATTTTAACTCAGCTCCCCTCTTTGTGCCCTGCACTCGGTTGCTCATCATACATAACCTGTGGATCTTGCTGCAGACAGTACTACTGTATCAAACCCTTCTTTCCATTCCCATTGCCACTGCTAGATATAGTCCTTATTGGGATAACCTTCAAAATGCTGAACCAGCCTCCTAACTGGTCTCCCCAGTCTAACCTCTTTCTTGCTCTTCTCACAAACCTACCAGCACCAGGTCAACCTTCCCACAATCCTTCTTGCACTGCAGAGCTCACCTACTCAGAACCCTACAGTGCTTCTCCATTGCCCATTGGATAAAGTCTCCTGAGCCTCAGCCTCCACAATCTAGTCCTGGGTAATCTAGATTCATTTCCTACTGTTTGCCAACAAGACCCTCTAATTTTTCTCAGTCTCCCAAAATATCATGCTCATTCCTGCTTCCCCATCTTTGTTCATGCTTTTTAATCAATCGATGTCTTCCTCTCATCAGTTATCCATTGATGTCTTGTTCTCATCAGCTCCATCATCCATTCTACCTCACTCATTCATCAATTTAATAGAGTACTTGCTGAGACGTATGATGGAGTGCTCTAATGCATTATATTTTAGCCCTTCTCCTGATAACTCACCCATATTATTCTACCATCTTTAGAAACCTATTTTCTCTTAAAGTCTTCCCAGACTAAGCTTTCCAGGCTGGTCCAGACCACACTGATCTTCTGATACTCACCTTTTTCTACTATCTTACATTTTGAATTGTTTTATTCCCTCCTGTAAGACTATAATCTCCTTGAGAAAGGAGCAGACTTTAGTATTATTACCTCTCACTGCTCTTGTATCCCTTACCTACACACAGTAGGCCACATCCTACTAATGATTTGGCCATTTTGACTAAATTCATATTGCCTGATATAACCTAGTATTTATTTCCCTTAGCTTAATCCCTAAGCTGATGCTTTGAAACATCACATTTCCATCAAAGTTCATCCCTAAGATAATTTTAAGAGGGTCATGAGTTCTTGGGTGGCAGCTTTAACAATCATGTCACACTCACTCTCACCCTCTGTATTCTCACCTAATGGTGGATCAAGTTAAAATGGTCAAACCAGTGCCACATGGAGACACAGTCTGAGTCTTCTGTACTCAAAACTTCATGCACTTCTGATTGTCTCAACTGACTGGCAACTCTGAATTACTCAGGACTCATCTGTGAACTAGTGAACTGAACAGAGAAAGAGTTCTAACTTTATATGGGAAGAGGGCAGGTGAGACCATGAAACCATATATATGAAACCATATATATATGAAACCATGAGATGGTTTCAAGAGCATGTCCATTAGGCTACTGACATTCAGGGAAAACAAGTTTACACATCAGATTAAGTAGAGAGAATTCCTAAAGAAAACATGTTGGCCTACAGAGGTGGGCAGGTATTATGTATAAGTGCGTGTGTGTGTGCGTGCGTGTGTGTGTGTGTGTGTGTGTGTGTGTGTGTGTGTACAGTTTAAGTGCAAAGCAAATACATTCACTGTCATTAGCATAAAAATGAAAATTTTAATGGAATTCATATATACATTTGAGGCTGTATTGACCCTAACTTTACCAACTGAAAAGTTCTTTAAAAAAAGGAACTTTGGGGCTTCCCTGGTGGTCCACTGGTTAAGAATCTGCCTTGTAATACAAGGGACACCAGTTCGATCCCTGCTCCAGGAAGATTCCACGTGCTGCAGAGCATGCGCTAAGCGCCTGTGCCACAACTACTGAGCCCACAAGCTGCCACTCCTTAGAGCCCATGCTCTGCAACGAGAGAAGCCGCCGCAATGAGACGCCTGTGCACTGCAGCTAGAGACACAGACCTGCTCACTCACTGCGACTGGAGAAAGCCTGCACACAGCAACGAAGAGCCACCACAGCCAAGAGGGAACATACACTAGCCTTTTTTTTTAAGGGGAATTATTACAGACTCCAGTTGCAATCTTCAATCTAAACAAGAGTGATTGATAGTTCATGTCTTCCTGGTGACATACCTTTTATTCTGGAAATACTCTAAGTGAATGAAATGACTTCAATTTATAGAAGTATCTTTCTACTTTACAGATTCCTATAAGGCAATAATCCATCCCCTCTTAACTTACCCTTTGTCCTCTTTTCCACCACAAAACTCCAAAACCAAAGTGATAAGAATGCTAAGTAACTTCTTTTAACTGGAATGATCAAAGTATCCTCTGGAACTTTTGCATAATTGTTTTAAAATTATTGATCACTTAAGTAAGTCATTGTTAACAAGTAATAAGACTTCCCTAGTGGCTCACACAGTGAGAATCTGCCTGCAGTGTAGGAGATCTGGGTTTGATCCTTGGGTGGGGAAGATCCCCTGGAGAAGGGAATGCCAACCCACTCCAGTGCTCTTGCTTGGAGAATTCCAAGGACAGAGAAGCCTGGAGGACTATAGTCCAAGGGGTTGCAAAGAGTGAGACACAACTGAGCGACTTTCATTTATAATGAATCACTCTCACCTTCTTCAGTCATATACTTTATCAGTTCGTCCTTAGAAAGAAATCCACGTTTAGCTGGATCTAATACCTAGGGGGAAGGAAAAGACAGATATTCTATTTTTTGATGAAAATTCCACATGACGATTTTTTTTCACATAAATATAAATATATGTAAAATTTGTGGCTTACATACCTCAAAAGCTCGAAGAAGGATATCTTCCGGAATTGGTCTATATCTAATTATGCAATAAAAGGATTAAATACCACAGTATTTAGCTGAATCTCCAAATAACAAATGATCACATTTTAAAAAATAAATAAAGCTGCTAGCATACTAGGATAATAATTCATCTCTCACTGAAATATTTTTGGATTTCTAGATAATAAAGTTGAAAGTACTCCATACCCACAAGGAATACTTAGTTAAATGTTATCTGTTAGCTTTTTTCATCCTTATGGGAACAAAATTCCTACAGTAAACAAACTATGATAAGCTAATGCTATACTTTCTTTACAAAAATAATTAGGGCTAATTCTTATTTATCATTGATAATTCAAACAGAAGCTAATAAGAATGTTGTTGATTTATGCTTTTTGCAGCTTATTTGCCCTTTAATTACACTTTGCTTATTAGACTAACACCAAAGTGGTGGATATTTCTGAGAATATACCAACTGGGCATTCAGAAAAGCTAAGAGGAAGCTATTCTGTGATAAATGTTGGCTAAGTAAACATACAAAGTGAAAAGGCCAAGTGTTTTAAAATTAATGCAGTTCTAATCATTACCTCAACAATTGTATTTACTTTCTTACCTTCTTTCCAGAAGCACTTCAGTCATCACTGGCAGAAATTTTTCAAATCGAATGTATCCAGTGGGTTCTTCTTCCTCTACCTGGACAGTCAGTAAAAAACAGCCTCTTATTCATTCAGCAAATATAATGAGCAGCTACTTTTTCCAAGCACTGTGCCAAGTACTGGGGATTTGATAATGGGGAACATTTCAAACAATACTGGGAGGGATTGCGGGCAGGAGGAGAGAGGGACGAAAGAGGATGAGATGGCCGGATGGCATCACCGACTCCATGGCCGTGAGTTTGAGTGAACTCCGGGAGTGAACGCCGGGAGGCCTGGTGTGCTTCGATTCATGGGGTCCCAAAGAGTTGGACACGACTGAGTGACTGAACTGACTGACTGACTGATACTTGGACATGGTCCTCACTCACGGGGTTTATATTCTGGTAGTGGAGACATAAATCCATCAAAAAAAAAACACAACAAAGCTGAGTGTCTAATTATAAGTTTATGTAAGAAACAATGACGTAAAGGAGGAAGGGTCTATTAGAGCATAGAAAAAAGAAAACTTTTCTTGGCCAAATAATCAGGAAATGCATTCACAAAGAAATCTCACTTGAGTTGATTATTATAAAGGATGAGTAAAAGGTAATCAAAAACAGCAAGGAAAGACACTCCCAGGTAGATGAAATTACAGGCACTAAGACCTTGTGGGATGCACCAGAGGCCAGGAGGCTGAAGCATACGGAGCAAGGAGGAGAATGTTTTCAGATGAAACTGGAGAGAGAAACGGGGACTAGGCCATGCAAGATATTACCATCCATGTACATGACTTTGGTTGTTATCCCAAGACATTGTTACCCTAAATCACTGAAGGTCTCATAGATGTGTGTCTAAAAAATCACACTGGCTGTGGCTAAGGCAGCTTCTGCAATAGTCTAAGCAGATATGGCAAGGGCTTGGATTAGAGAGCGGTGGCCACGGAGAGAGAAGTGAGTGTTTTCAAGAAACACTTAGGATATAAAACCAAAAAAACCTGGTACTGTATCTATTACAGGCAAGGATGAGGGGAAAAAAAAAAAAGAGGGCCAAGGACAACTCCTTGCACAAATGAGATGAACTAATGCTTCCCTTGATATAAGGAACACTGGCTAAGAGACCAGATTAGGGAACAAATCAATCTCAAGGACTGTATGATTCATTAAATAACTAGATGTCTGTGGAACACTGTTACACCACCGCTAATTAAGAGAAGACAACATCTAACAATTTTGGTATCCAGAACTGTTAGATGAGAATGAGGAAGACTCAAGCTCAAAAGGTTCAGCTTTGATGGTGTGGCTGAACAGTACTCTATTGATTTTAAATTTCATGTCAGGTTATTTATGAGAAGTTGTAAATTTTCCACTCCCTTTCAAAAATCCTATTAAAAGGCTCACACATTCCGAATCAACGGTGGCGATTTTAAAAGATTTATTCTTTAAGCAAAAGATAGGGAATCTATAGGTGCTTCTAAGTGGAACGCACTGTCATCAAATAACAACTATTTTTTAATGTTTATACTAGATTCTCACCTAGTATGAGGCAAGCCCTTGAACTCCACTATCAGTAAGAAATGTCATCCATCTAATGACAGAATGATGTGTTTCAGAATTTCTGAGGCCATCGATACATGAGCAATTGTTTTCAGCTGCCTCTAGATTCAAGGCAAGCAATTTGCAAATCAGTGTTCATGTGGCTGTGGTTCGTGGCTGTGGTTCAGACGTGCTTAAGTAGCACTCTAACTCCCAGCCCCACAAACTGCTTAAAACTAAAATGCCAGTCTCATGAGACTGCCTCCAGAGGGATAATTTTTAGATTAAAATGTGTGTTTCTGTTCTGATTAATCCAGAAATCTGTTCCAGAAGCTGGAGCTGTAGTTTGTTTCCCTTTCCCTGTACCCTCAACAAACTGCAGCAAGCCAACAGTCTTGACCATGGAAGATCAAAAATCCTATGTTATGAGCATCCTCATCAATCCACAAACGGTTCATAGTTTTTCCAAAGGGAGTTCAACTCTACAGCACGCTCTCCATCATGTGAGAAGTCACAGACACATCCTATGTCCCTCATAACGCCTACCCCACCATGTTTATGCTCCTGGACAACTTCCACAAGCCCTTGGTGCTCTGAACACAGGCAAAACGCTATTCTGTGTACAGACAAATGGCCTGATGGATCTGTATAGACCTAAAACTTCACAAAAATAATACATTAAAGCAAAACTCCAATGAATGAGGATAGCAGATGAGGCATATATTTTCCTTGATTTTTTTAAAGAGGGATAATGAACAAATAAAGGCCTTGGGGTTAAAAAAGTAAGAAGAAAAATACGTAAGTCCACCTTCAACTTGGACAGATTGTGAAAATCTTTCTATGACTCAACACTGTCCTCTAGAGGCCACATCTAATCTGCTCTTTTTGTATTAAGAGATATATAAGCAATGGCATAAAAATAGTACAATTATATAATATTTCTAAATACAGTATTAATGAACTGTATAACATGTACTAGATACTACCTTATATTATTAAAAGCTTTTATTATAGAAATAAAATTTAGAATAGATTTAGATTTACGATAGCAGAGAGTTCTCATATACCTCCCAGTTCCCTCTATTGTTTACCCTTGCATTATTATGGTACATAGGAGAAGGCAATGGCACCCCACTCCAGTACTCTTGCCTGGAAACTCCCATGGACGGAGGAGCATGGAAGGCTACAGTCCATGGGGTCGCTGAGGGTCACACATGACTGAGCGACTTCACTTTCACTTTTCATTTTCATGCATTGGAGAAGGAAATGACAACCCACTCCAGTGTTCTTGCCTGGAGAATCCCAGGGATGCGGGAGCCTGGTAGACTGCCATCTATGGGGTCACACAGAGTCGGATACGATTGAAGTGACTTAGCAGCATCCTTGGTTCTTGGAAGAAAAGTTATGACCAACCTAGACAGCATATTGAGAAACAGAGACATTACTTTGCCAACAAAGGTCAGTCTAGTCAAGGCTATTGTTTTTCCAGTGGTCACGTATGGATGGGAGAGTTGGACTGTGAAGAAGGCTGTGCACCGAAGAGCTGATGCTTTTGAACTGTGGTGTTGGAGAAGACTCCTGAAAGTCCCTTGGACTGAAAGGAGATCCAACCAGTCCATTCTGAAGGAGATCAACCCTGGGAGTTCTTTGGAAGGAATGATGCTAAAGCTGAAACTCCAGTACTTTGGCCACCTCATGTGAAGAGTTGACTCATTGGAAAAGATCTGATGCTAGGGGGTTGGGGGCAGGAGGAAAAGGGGACGACCGAGGATGAGCAGGCTAGATGGCATCACTGACTCGATGGATGTGAGTTTGAGTAAACTCCAGGAGTTGGTGATGGACATGGAGGCCTGGCATGCTGCAGTTCATGGGGTTGCAGAGAGTTAGACACAACTGAGCGACTAAACTGAACTGAACAAATACTTGGTTCACTGTAACATCCACTGGACCAATACTGATGTATTATTATTTACTAAACTCCATGTTTTATTTTGATTCCATTGGTTTTTTAAAAGGCATTTAAAAAATAGGGTACCTTTCTCTATCATAGAAGAGAAGCAAGAAAAGCAAGATAGAACAACCTGCCTGACAATCTGGAAATGGGTGGATAAAGGGGAGGATAATAAGTGCTTCTATTACTTCTGGTGCAGGACAAACTAGTTGACTTTATGAGGCCATGAGTAAGATAGGACAAAAACACTACTTTCTACAAATGTTATGCAATAATGGCTCAATGATTATTTAAATGCCTTTAAAACTTAATAGAAATATATCAAATACTGAACCACAATTTATCATATATTGTATGTAAACACATATAGATAGTTATGGGTTGAGTTATATCTTCCCCAAGTTCATATGTTGGAGTCCTAATCTCTGGTATGTGACTTCTTTGGAGACAGGGTAATCAAGTTTATCCTCAGTGAGGTAATCAAGTTAAAATGAGGTCGTTAGGGTGGGCCCTACTCCAATATAACTGATGTCCTAATAAAAAGAAGAAATCTGGACACAGAGAGATGCACATAGGGAGAATGTCATGTGAATATGAAGACAAGCTCTACAAGCCAAGAAGAAAGGCCTAAAACAGATTCTTCTCTCCTAGCCAACAGAAGGAAGCAACTCTGCCTAATTCTGTCCTTCTAGCTTCCAGAACTGTGAAACAGTAAATTCCTGTTGTTTAAGGCACTGTCTGTGGTACTTTGTTACAGCAGTCCTACCAAACTTTATATGCTTGCACACAAATGTTGTGAGAAATATGACATAAAGGCGCTTTGTAAACATTGAATCATTATGGTTATTATTATTTTAATCAGTAGTGTACACACTTCTGGTGCTATATTCTGCAATGACACCTCCTCCTAAAAGAACTGATCTCTGATGCTAAAATTTTAGACGCAGCCTCCTTGACCCACCATAGGGAACTGTTTTTTACAGAAGTCTGATCCTGACTCCTCTCTGTAAAATGCCACGTGGAAGGTGGCATGAATGTATTAAACTGCTTTAATCCCTTGTCCCTCACCCCTGAACCCTGGCCTAGAGGTGAGGGTGTGCAGATCAGCAGCCATGAGGTCTCCACTCTGCTGTTCCTCTACTTCCTTCCTGGGCTGAAAGGAGAGGAGAGTAACAGACAGCCATCTGTCACATCCTCCTCTTCAAAAGACAAAAACAAAACAGATATATCTTGTTATTGTGTACGTGAATGAGGCAAAGTAAGTTCTAATCTGGTCTGTTTCATCTAAGAGGCTAATGTGCTAGAGAGGAGGTAATAATTAGAAAGTAAGCTCGGGAACATTTATGAACGCAGAGGAAATAAAACCTCTTTGTAGGAAGACCTCCAGCTTAGCCTTCAAGTACCATTTATAGGAGGAGCTCATCTTAATAGCCAGCAGGTGTCTACCTGGAAGAAGACTGAGGCCCCAACACACCTGGCTTCTCCTCCTCCAAAGAACTATGGTGGCAGAGGCAATCTGAAGGAAATACCCTGCTTCCCTGACACACGAAGGGGCCCGCCTCCACACACTAACACAGGGCCTCCAGCCATTCCACAGCCTCTTTGCGTCCTGCGGCCCAATAAGGAGCCATCTCAATAAATATGCAAATACTGTGGGATTATTTTAAAATTAACATTTATCTAAGTTTCAGAGCATGCGGCAAATACTCTTTCTCATTCTACCTGGTAAGACACAGTTTTTTTCACCTGTTTTGCACCTAAGGCCATTCTAGCACAGAGAGGTAAAGCGCCCCCGTGGTCCTGAAGGGCAGTCAGGTGCTGTGATGGGCCCACAGCCCAGAGCTCTTTCTCCCATTCCCACAGTGAAGTCATCAGGCCATCTCTTTTCTCATTAAAGCATTATTTATTTTAATACTGAATTCTCTGAATAGGCACAAGAAAACACACTGAAAATTCATTTCTCCCCAGGGACATACAATCCATTAATAAACTGAACTATTTCACGGTTCACAAAAACAAGATAATACCAGTAGTTTAGATGGTTTATAAAGCACCTACATTTCATCTAGTTCCAGGTCACCAAATAAGACATACAGATGAATATTTTAACTATTTGTAGTAAAAATATAAAAACAATGAGATATTTCAAGTTAGACTTGAATATCACATATGCAAATTTTGACATAAATTGTGTTTCAAAACCAAAACACTAATGCAATTTAGAAAATACTTCTCTGCCTTGGATAGAATAAAATGATAACAAAAATTCACTGGCATTTACCAATTAGTCTTACAAATGAAAAATCCTAAAGTTACCTGCTTTAGAAAAATTATTTACTTCAAACATCCCAGATGCTGTTGTGTAAAAATTGGGATAAGTACTTCTTTGGGGTTATAAGTCACTTTCTTATTATAAGGGGTATCAAAAAAGACTAATTTATCTTTTGGGTGGACTACCAGAGAGTCGAAGAATCAACCAGTGGCTAGACCATGTAATCAAAAAGGTCCTTTTTTGATTTGAAGTTTCCACAATTTGAAGCAATGGGAGTCAGTTTCTGTCAAGCTATGAATCCCCCCAGTCTACCCACAGGCTGCAGTAGAGGCAGGGAGGGGAAGGGGCTCCACTTACACTAATTTGTTTCACCCCTTCAGTTTCAGTTCCTCACGACCCCTAATAGACAGAGGCAGTAGGTGCTGAGGCAATTGTTCCCCCAAGGTAATCTACTATTTATATCAGAAGTAACTTTAAAATTGTGTTGCAATAAGATTTGAGGAAAAGCTCTATCCTGGGTTGAGACTTGGTTACCATAATAAATATCCAATATCACATAAGCTTTATTAGGTCCAGAGATAGGTCTAAAATCAAATTTATAACAACATGTTAGTTTAAAGTATTATTCTTACATTTCATGAAGCAATTCAAACTCCCAAATATCTTTAACAACAGACTTTCTAAGAGTTCAACTACTTTAGATACCTCAAGTAAGGGGAGTCATGAAGTACTGGTCTATTTCGTGACTAGAATTTTCACATAATATCTTCAAGTTTCATCCATGTTACAGTATGTGATAGGATTTCCTTCTTAAAATGTTAGTTTTCCTTAAATTAAATAACAATATGAAAGAATCACTTTGATGTAATATTGAATAAAAAGATAAAATATTCTGGTTGTGTTTGAGTGATGGAAATAAGAGAAATCACTCTTCTATTTTTTGAGCATTCAATTTTAATCAGCTTGCATTTTTGTAAGAATGAAATTTTTATAATAACATTGGAAATGATTGTGATATATAACTAGCACAAAAAGCAAGGTTGAAATTGTACACACTAAATTATACTACAAGATTCAGTTCAGTTCAGTGGCTCAGTCATGTCAACTCTACGATCCTGTGAATCGCAGCACACCAGGCCTCCCTGTCCATCACTGTCTCTCGGAGTTCACTCAGACACATCCATCGAGTCAGTGATGCCATCCAGCCATCTCCTCCTTGGTCGTCCCCTTCTCCTCCTGACCCTAACCCCTCCCAGCATCAGAGTCTTTTCCAATGAGTCAACTCTTCGCATGAGGTGGCCAAAATACTGAAGTTTCAGCTTTAGCATCATTCCTTCCAAAGAAATCCCAGGGTTGATCTCCTTCAGAATGGACTGGTTGGATCTCCTTGCAGTCCAAGGGACTCTCAAGAGTCTTCTCCAACACCACAGTTCAAAAGCATCAATTCTCTGGCGCTCAGCTTTCTTCACAGTCCAACTCTCACATCCATACATGACCACTGGAAAAACCATAGCCTGGACTATTATTATGCTAAAAACATGTATAGGAAAATAATATGGGAGGAAATGCACTAAATTACTAATACTGATTATATTAAGGTGATGGACTGGGGATGTCATCAAGATGGCAGAGTAGGAAGACCCCATGCTCCCATCTTCCCACAGGCACATCAAAATCCCAACTACTTGTAAAGCAACTCTATGATAATAATTTGAAAACTATCATGAAAGATTTTTCACAACTAAACATAAAGAAGTAACCATAACAAGGGGGCTTCCGAGGTGGTGCTGGTGATAAAGAATCTGCTATAACAAGACAGGGAGGAGGACTGGAGACACTGTATTGCCAGGACCCACGCTCCCAGGTGTATGACACACTCCTAGGTATATATATGACAAACCTAGACAGAGGGAAATTGGAAGTGGTCAAACAGGAGATGGCAAGGGTGAACGTCTACATTTTAGGCGAACTAAAATGGACTGGAATGGGTGAATTTAACTCAGATGACCATTATATCTACTACTGCAGGCAGGAATCCCTTAGAATAAATAGAGTAGCCATCATAGTCAACAAAAGAGTGAAATGCAATACTTGGATGCAATCTCAAAAACGACAGAATGATCTCTAGTCATTTCCAAGGCAAACCATTCAGTATCACAGTAATCCAAGTCTATGGCCCAACCAGTAATGCTGAAGAAGCTGAAGTTGAATGGTTCTATAAAGACCTACAAGACCTTCTAGAACTAACTCCCAAAAAAGATGTTCTTTTCATTACAGGGTACTGGAATGCAAAAGTAGGAAGTCAAGAAACACCTGGAGTAACAGGCAAATTTGGCCTTGGAGTACAGAATGAAGCAGAGCAAACACTAATAGAGTTTTGCCAAGAGAATGCACTGGTCATAGCAAACACCCTCTTCCAACAACACAAGAGAAGACTCTACACATGGACATCACCAGATGGTCAACACCAAAATCAGACTGATTATATTCTATGCAGCCAAAGATGGAGAAGCTCTATACAGTCAACAAAAACAAGACCAGGAGCTGACTGTGGTTCAGATCATGAACTCCTTATTGCCAATGTCCTTTTCATTATAGGGGACTGGAATGCTAAAGTAGGAAGTCAAGAAATACCTGGAGTAACAGGCAAATTTGGCCTTGGAATGCGGAATGAAGCAGGGCAAAGACTAATAGAGGTTTGCCAAGAAAAAGCACTGGTCATAGCAAACACTCTCTTCCAACAACACAAGAGAAGACTCTACACATGGGCATCACCAAATGGTCAACACCAAAATCAGATTGATTATATTCTATGCAGCCAAAGATGGAGAAGCTCTATACAGTCAACAAAAACAAGACCAGGAGCTGACTGTGGTTCAGATCATGAACTCCTTATTGCCAAATTCAGACTTAAATTGAAGAAAGTAGGGAAAACCACTAGACCATTCAGGTATGACCTAAATCAAATCCTTTATGATTATACAGTGGAAGTGAGAAATAGATTTAAGGACCTAGATCTGATAGATAGAGTGCCTGATGAACTATGGAATGAGGTTCATGACACTGTACGGGAGACAGGGATCAAGACCATCCCCATGGAAAAGAAATGCAAAAGAGCAAAATGGCTGTCTGGGGAGGCCTTACAAATAGCTGTGAAAAGGAGAGGCGAAAAGCAAAGAAGAAAAGGAAAGATATAAGCATCTGAATGCAGAGTTCCAAAGAATAGCTAGAAGAGATAAAAAAGCCTTCTTCAGCGATAAACGCAAAGAAATAGAGGAAAACAACAGAATGGGAAAGACTAGAGATCTCTTCAAGAAAGTTAGAGATATCAAGGGAACATTAAGCCTTAATACTCTTACCTATAAAACGGAAGTAATAAAAGTACCCACCACGAAGTGCTGCTGTGAGAATTAAATAAGTGGTTCATAAGAAAAACCCAGTGAATCATTGTTCAATACTCTTTAACAAACATCCCACTGAGTTCCAGTTTTGTATTCCTCACCTCCTTGAAGTCTTTGTTCATATATTATCATTTGGGTGAGATGCTCTGTTTCTCTGTCTTTCTCTCTCACACACACATGTACTTGCACACACAGTGTCACTCAGTATCCCCCTTCTCTGCTTCATTTATCTTCACAGCACTTATTTTCATGCATATGCTTTATATTTATAACTGTTGATTATTATTTTCCAACTGGAATGTAAACTCCTTGAAAACAGGTTCTTTGTTTTGTTTACAGTTGTCTCTAAGACCTAGAATAGTGCACATAGTAGATAATAGAGATATGTTGAATGAATGAATGAATCATGTATAAAAGCACTAAATATAATTATGTGGTATATAACGAATGCTCAACAACTGTTAGTTTTCTAGATATTCTACTAGTTAGCTATGTAATAGTCCCTGTAAATAAAAAACAACTAAACTGAGGTCATTTTGAATACTTTCAGAATTCAATGATTCATTAGAATAATTCCTTTGAAAATAAGATAAACATATAAATTAATTGAAAGAATATCTATGGAGATGAGACTCCTATTGCAACAGCAATAATTAATTACAGGGTAAAGGAATGCAGACTCTGGCACTGTGCTCCAAGACAGTCTTAAATGTGCTTCTATTCCAATGGAGTGCAGGCCCTTTCATGTTCGTATTTCCTGGGAAAGTTGCCTAGCTGATTTCCTAAATTGTGAGCAATCTCTGTGAGATAACTATTAAATGTAGTTTCTACCCAACAAATTGAAGCATGGAAATTAAATGCTATGAATATTTTTGTGGTATATGGGTGTTCTATAATCTGCTATATTTAGTATTTAGGTTCAGTTTTGAAAACTCTTCCACCTTTTCTGTTTTTCATTTACCAACAGAATCTGATAAAAGAAAAAAATGTAAGGCCACAGGAAGATTGAAGTGGACTATAAATAACAGATAACAATTATGAGGCTACAGTTTCTATCACAGAAACCTATGATAAGGGTTCAAAAATTCTTTAGTTTTAAACTTGCATTTTTATTTGATTTAAATACTATACCCTTAGAGCACTAATCTTTTATAGTTTTTAAAACTACAGTTAGGTCTTCCTCAGCATAATCTTTACTGTTTTTAACTATAAATAAATTCCAATATGAAAAATCCAGAAAGTTACTAAAAGTCTAAACACAGTATATCTTCTATGGCAGAAATAAAATTTTCATAGAGAACTTCAGTGGCACCCAAACTTTTTGGTTCAGATTAAAAAAAAAACTCCAACACATTTTCATCAATGTCTTTTCTTGTGAAATATTTTTTTGTTACTCTTTGTAGGCTACTAATATCTATTGCTTAAAACATATTTTCCCGAATTCCCTGATGATTCATTGGTTAGGACTTGATGCTTTCACTGCCATGGGCTTGGGTTTGATCTCTGGACAGGGAACTAAGATCCCTGCAAGCTGCCCAGCACATATTAAATAAACAAATAAGTAAAACATTTCCTAAATTAGTGTAAGAGACCCAGCAGATAGAAAATGTAATATAAACCATGGGTTTTAGCAAATGGATATGCTGCCAAGGCAGTGGTAGCAGGCTTATCAGGAGCCACATGCATTGAGGCTGAATCAGAAGTGGAAAAGGAAGCTCTGAACATAAAGTGCTGAACACCACACTTTGATGGGGACTTTCAATAACAGTTAGGGTTAGACTGCTTATCTTTAATGCAGATGTTCATTTTATCTGTTATTTTGGATATATTATGAGTGTGTTTATTTTCAAAAGACACCAAATATGGTGTGAGAGATGGAAACCAGGTGGACAACCATGAGGGCTAGCAATGAGCAATTTGTTCATGCAGAGGTTTTCAGAACAGTTCCTTTCATGACTGTTTCTCATGTATGCTTTTGGTACATCAGTTAAAATATTACGTTCTTGGTGGATGACTCCAGCTGCTACATAATTCAGATCTTTCATCTCATGGCCAGAGAGGCTGAAGGGAGGGAACAACTTGGTGGATTTTCATTATACATTCTTGGTTTCATATGAGATGAATATTAAGATTTTTTATTTCTCTCACAGAACCTAGTGATGAGATTTTTAGTAAGTGCTCAATAAATAGTTAATTGAATGTAATCTCTCACCTATAGGCATTTTGATTAATTAGCTTGCCTCTGAGTGGACCCAGGTTCAGCTGAGCAAAAGGATCCTGAAGGCCTGGCATGAAACAAAATTTCAGAGTGACTTGAGTGCCTAAGGAAGCACAATGTTTAGTGTTTTTTAAGCTTATAGAGGTATCAAATAAATTTGGTAGAACTGACTTTTTGTAACTTTGTGGAGGATCTAGTGCCTTTGTATCAAGCATTGTGTAAATTAAAAAAATTATTGAACTATATGTTTTTTAAAGTGCTTGAAAATTATTTGAGTATAAGATGTTGATTGATATATGAATATACATATTCAATCACAAATAAATTATCTGCATTTAAAGAAATATTTGTTTATTTATTTTTGGCTGCACTGGGTCTTCACTACAGCATACAGGCTCTCTGACTGTGGCTCATGGGCCTGAGACATGTGGAGCCTTTGCTTCCTGATCAGGGACCGAATCTGTCTTCCCTGATTTGGAAGGTAGATTCTTAACCACTGGACCACCAAAGAAGTCCCACATTTTCTGTGCTTTACATTTATCTCCTTTTCCCATGCACACTACTATGTTTTTGCAATTCCAGAAACTGAAGTATTATACTCCATGTAGAAAAATAATACTGGCTTGGATTTAAAATCTTTGTCACTTACCTTTTTATCTTTCATAGACATTATCATGAAATGATATTTTAAAACATTCTTATAGAATGGTGTGTGTGGGTGAGTGAGTGCATGCTCCATTGTTCAGTCATGTTTGACTCTTTGCAACCTCATGGACTTGTAGCCTGCCAGGCTCCTCTGTCCATGGGATTTCCCAGGCAAGAATACTGGAGTGGCTTGCCATTCCCTTCTCCAGGGCATCGTCCTGAATAGTAAAGTGATGTAAATAGATTCTTGAGTCCAGACACAGCTTGATTTTATTTGTTGCTTTACTGGGTGACCTTGAACAGGCTGCTCAAATTTACCGAGCTTCCAGTTCTTTATTTGTAATGTGGTGTCTTTGGCCACACAGGGTTGTTGAGATCAATTAGATACTAAATAAAACATTTAGCTTTTCTAAGCCATGTTTAGGGTATCATTTATCAATAATTGGGAAAAAAAACCAAACCTCATTCTGATGTTTAAGAGCTTAAAACAATGATTTCTTTCTCATGATTTTTGTTGACTCCACAATTCTTATATGGGTTTGCCTGGGTTCATTCATTTAGCTGAAGTTAGTTGCTGGCCTGACTGGGGCTGGTTGGACAGTGTAGGAGAGCCATTCTCATGAAACTGAGGCCTAAACTTGTATGGCTGGAAAAACAAGGATGATTGCCTCTCTCTTTCCATGTGGCCTCTCATCCTCCAGGTGGCTAGTTTGGTTCTCTTGCAATAGAGCAAGAGCAGAAGCAATAGATCTTTTAGGCCTAGGCTCTCATACCTGTGCAATGTCATTTGACCACATTCTGTTTGTTAAAGCAAGTCACAAGACCAGCCCAGATTCAAAGGGTGAAGAAAGAGTCACTTCTTAAGAGAGAGATCACAAAGTTTTATTGTGGCCAACTTTGCAGACTAACATCCTTGCTGCTCAATAAATGGTAGCTGCCATTATTGTCATTATTGTAAACTGACTTATGTCTTGAGGGTTGACAGAATTGTTGTCAGGATTGTTATTACCTTTTGATGGCTGGAGGAATGAATCTAAAGAAAGCACCTGTGATTAGCGGGTATGTTTAGCTCTCTTTCTATGATAGCGCAGTTTAAACTCTATTAAAAGGAAGCTTGGCTGTCCTTAGAAATCAAGTGCTGTTAATCCAGATTTATTTCACTGGATTTGAAGGATTCCCTGTTGGTCCTCTACTGGTTCAAAAGTGGATAAGTTCCTGTTTGTTCACCATCTCAGTGATGTCACTGGTGTTCCAATGATCTTCATTTTGGATTATATTTAGAGTATATTTAATTATTAAAAATGAAAAATTGAATCTCAAAAGTGATTAATAGCATTATTTAAATGTGGCACTCCTACTTATAATGATAAAAGAAAAATACATAACACTTTTACAGTAGTAAGAAATACACTATACTATTCACTTGAAATATTGCTGCTGTGATCCAAAAGAACAATATTTACCAAGAGAACATGTAGATAAGAAAAGATAGTTGACTGTTAGTCCAACCCCATTTCACATTGCTTTTCCATTATTGTCACAGTCCATTCATACTGCTATACAAAATACTATGAAATAGGTAGAATAACAAACATTTATTTAAGTTCTGGAATCTGAGAAGTCCAAGATCAAGATACTGGTAGACTCAGTGCTTGTTGAGAACCCACTTCCTAGATCATAGAAGGTATTGCCTCATTGCATGCTCACACTGCAGACACAGAAAGGATTTCTCTGGGGTCTGTTTTATGAAAACACTAATCTCATTCACGAAGACTCTACTTCCATGACCTAAGCACCTCCAAAAGGCCTTACCTCCTAATACCTTCACAATGGACATTAGGTTTCAACATATGAATTTTAGGGGAACATTTAGACCATAGCAATTATGTTCTATTGTCTTTTATTAGGTTGGAAGCGTGGACTGCAATTTAAAAATTCTCCATGTGAGGCTGAACGATGTAGTAACCTTTTTCATTTCTTTGTGAAATATACTTGTGCATTAGCTTTTTCCTTGTCTTGAAGGACACTTTCCCACATCTTCTTTAACAACATCATCTTTTAGGATTTGAAATAGCTCAGGTGGAATTCCATCATCCCCACTAACTTTGTTCATAATTACACTTCTTAAGGCCCTCTTGACTTCATATTTCAAGATGTCTGGCTCTAGGTGAGCGATCACACCATCATGGTTATCTGGGTCATTAAGATATTTTTTGTATAGTTCTGTGTATTCTTGCCACCTCTTTTTAATATCTACTGCTTCTGTTCTTTATTGTGCCCATCTTTGCATGAAATGTTCCCTTGGTATCTCTAATTTTCGTGAAGACATCTACAGTCCTTCCCATTCTATTGTTTTCCTCTGTTTCTTTACATTGATAACTTAGAAATGCTTTCTTATCTCTCCTTGCTGTTCTTTGGAACTTTGCATTCAAATGGGTGTATCTTTCATTTTCTCCTTTGCCTTTTGCTTCCTTTCTTTTTTCAGCTATTTGTAAGGCCTCCACAGATGACCATTTTGCCTTTTTGCATGTCTCTTTCTTAGGGATGGTTTTGATCACAACCTCCTGTACAATGTCATGAACATCTGTCCATAGTTCTTCAGGCATTCTGTCTGTCAGATCTAGTTCCTTGAATCTATTTGTCACTTCCACTGTATTATCATAAAGGATCTGATTAAGTTCATACCTGAATGGTCTCATGGTTTTCCCTTCATTCTTCAATTTCAGTCTGAATTTGGCAATAAGGAGTTCATGATATGAGCCACAGTCAGCTCCCAATCTTGTTTTTGCTGACTGTATCGAGCTTCTCCATCTTTGACTGCAAAGAATATAACCAATCTGATTTTGGTATTGACCATCTGGTGATGTCCATGTGTAGAGTCATCTCTTGTGTTGTTGGAAGAGGGTGTTTGCTATGACCAGCGTGTTTTCTTGGCATAATTCTATTAGCCTTTGCCCTGCTTCATTTTGTACTCTAAGACCAAACTGGCCTATTACTCCAGGTATCTCTTGACTTCTTACTTTTGTATTCCAGTCCCCTATGATGAAAAGGATATCTCTTTTGTGTGTGTGTGTGTAAGTTCTAGAAGGTCTTGTAGGTCATCACAGAGCCATTCAACATCAGCTTCTTCAGGATTAGGTGGTTGGGACATAGACTTGGATTACTGTTATATTGAATGATTTGCCTTGGAAATGAACAGAGATTATTCTGTCATTTTTGAGATTGCACCCAAGTATTGCATTTTGGACTCTTGTTGACTATGAGGGTTACTCCATTATTTCTGAGGGATTCTTGCCCACAGTAGTAGATATAATGGTCATCTGAATTAAATTTGCCCATTCTGGTCCATTTTGGTGCACTTATTCCTAGAATGTCAATGTTCACTCTTGCCATCTCCTGTTTTACCACTTATAACTTACCTGATTCATGGGCCTAACATTCCATTCTCCTATGCAATATTGTTCTTTACAGCATCAGACTTTACTTTCACTGCCAGACACATCCACAAGTGTCTAATGTTTCCTCTTTGACTTAGCCTCCTCATTCTTTCTGGAACTATTTCTCCTCTCTTCTCCACTAGCATATTGGGCACCTACTGACTTGGGTATCAGGCCATAGAACCAAAGTCAAATAGGAATTCTAGTGATAGCTCTATGAGACAGAAGAAATGGTAAGAAAGTAGTCCCTTTGAAGTTGTAGCAATAACTTCTGATATAATGCTTCAGAATGATTTGCCAGGTGTTTTGATTGACCCTGCTAACATTTCAGTGTTGTAGATTTCAGCAGAAATATCAATCTTTGGGGTCATAAATAACAAATCAATTGACTCAAATCAAATTTCCATTATTAGGAAAGCACATAATTGGGAAATTATCCCATTAACAACTGATTGCATAAGGGATTAAGAGAGCTTTAACTTCCTGGTATTTTAAGACCTTTTACATCAACCTCTCTCTACCAAGCTCAGTTTACTTCACAAGTATGGAACTCTCTAGCACAAACATTCTAAAGTAGCAAAGCTCAAATTCTCACTCAAATCACTCAAGTAGAGCAATCACACTCTAAAAATTGATGGTGCTCATTCTCTTATTTTCAGTGGTTGCCTAGTTTATTTCTACCCATCTTTTAAGGTTCAATTCATGCTTCTTCTTCTTAACAAAGCTGATTTCATTTGCCCTCTTGGGTTTCCCCTTACTCCACCCCCTAGGCTCTTTAGAATCATTTGTTTTTGCTCCTGAGAAATAGAAATGGCATTTTTAAGAGCTCAGATATATTCCTGAATATGTAATATACTTAAGATAAAAATTAAGGGATAAAAAAGTAAATAGTAGTGATATGAGATATAAAGAACTATAGCATGATAACTCAGAACTTAGCTTCTGGAATTAGATAAACCTGGATTATTTTTCATACTCTTCCAATTAATACCTATTTTACCTTGGTCATATTGTTAGACTTTTCTAAGCCTTCAGTTCAGTTCAGTCGCTCAGTCTTGCCAACTCTTCGTGACCCCATGGACTGCAGCATGCCAGCCTTTCCTGTCCATCACCAACTCCCAGAGCTTACTCAAACTGACATCTGTTGAATTGATGATGCCATCCAGTCACCTCATCTTCTGTCATCCCGTTCTCCCACCTTCAATCCTTCCCAGCATCAGGGTCCTTTCAAATGAGTCAGCTCTTCACATTAGGTGGGCAAATTATTGGAGTTTCAGCAAAGCATCAGTCCTTCCAATGAATATTCAGGACTGATTTCCTTTAAGATGGACTGTTTGGATCTCCTTGCAGTCCAAGGACTCTCAAGAGTCTTCTTCAACACCACAGCTAAAACCATCCATTCTTCATGTTCAGCTTTCTTTACAGTCCAACTCTTACATCTATACATGACTACTAGAAAAACCATAGCTTTGATTAGATGGACCTTTGTTGGCAAAGTAATTTCTCTGCTGTCTAGGTTTGTCATAGCTTTTCTTCCAAGGAGCAAGCATCTTTTAATTTCATGGCTGCAGTCACCATCTGCAGTGATTTTGGAGCCCCAAAATAAAGTATCTCAGTTTCCATTGTTCCCCAATCTATTTGCCATGTAGTGATGGGATTGGATGCCTTGATCTTAGTTTTTTGGATGTTGAATTTTAAGCTAGCTTTTTCAGTCTTCCCTTTCATGTTCATCAAGAGGCTCCTCAGTTTCTCTTTGCTTTCTGCCGTAAGTGTGGTGTCATCTGCATATCTCAGGTTATTGATATTTCTCCCAGCAATTCTGACTCCAGCTTGTGCTAATCCAGTTCAGCATTTCACATGATGTACTCTGCATAGAAGCTAAATAAGCAAGGTGACAATATACAACTTTGACATACTTCTTTCTTAATTTAGAACAAGTCTGTGTTCTGTGTCCAGTTCTCACTGCTGCTTCTTGACGTGCATACAGATTTCTTAAGGCAGGTAAGGTGGTCTGGTATTCCCATCTCTTTCAGAGTTTTAAGTCTGTTGTGATCCACACAGTTAAAGACTTTGGCATAGTCAATAAAGCAGAAGTAGATGTTCTTCTGGAATTTTCTTGCCTTTTCTATGATGCAGCGGATGTTGGCAATATGATCTCTGGTTTCTCTACCTTTTCTAAAACCAGCTTGAACATCTGGAAGTTCATTGTTGAAGCCTAGCTTGGCGAATTTTGAGCACTGCTTTGATAGCATTTGAGATGAGTGCAATTGTGTGGTAGTTTGAACATTATTTGGCATTGCTTTTCTTTGGACTTGTAATGAAAATGCTTTTTCCAGTCCTGTGGCCACTGCTGAATTTTGCTGGCATATTGAATGCAACACTAGTAGCATCATCTTTTAGGATTTGAAATAGCTCAGCTGGAATTCCATCACTTTCACTAGCTGTGTACATAGTGGTGATTCCTAAGGCCCACTTGACTTTGCACTCCTAGATGTCTGGCTCTAGGTGAGTGATTACACCATCATGGTTACCTGGGTCATGAAGATCTTTTTTGTATAGTTCTTCTTTGTATTCTTGCCACTTTTTCTTAAATTTTCTGCTTCTCTTAGGTCCATACCTATCAGACGTTAGATCCATATCTATTTATTGTGCCCGTCTTTGCATGACAGATTCCCTTGGTATCTCTAATTTTCTTGAAGAGATCTATTGTTTTCATTTGTTTCTTTGCATTGATCACTTTGGAAGGTGTTCTTATCTCTCCTAGCTAGTCTTTGGAACTCTGCATTCAGATAGGTATATCTTTCCTTTTCTCCTTTGCCTTTACCTTCTCTTCATTTCTCAACTATTTGCAAGGCCTCCACAGACAACCATTTTGCCTTTTTGCATTTCTTTTTCTTGGGGATGGTTTTGATCACCACCTCCTGTACAATGTCATGAACTTCTGTCCATAGTTCTTCAGGCATTCTGTCTGTCAGATCTAATCTTTTGAATCTATTTGTCACCTTCCTTGTATAATCATAAGGGATTTGATTTAGGTTATACCTGAATAGTCTCATGGTTTTCCTTACTTTCTCCAATTTCAGTCTGAATTTGTCAATAAGGAGTTCATGATCTGAGCCACAGTCAGCTCTCAATCTTGTTTTTGCTGACTGTATCGAGCTTCTCCATCTCTGACTGCAAAAAATATAACCAATCTGATTTTGGTATTGACCACCTGGTGATGTCCATGTGTAGAATCATCTCTTGTGTTCTTGGAAGAGAGTGTTTTGTATGACCAGTATATTCTCTTCCAAAACTCTGTTAGCCTTTGTCTTGCTTTGTTTTGTACTCCAAGGCCAATCTTGCCCATTACTCCAGGTATTTCTTGACTTTCTACTTTTGCATTCCAGTCCCCTATGATGAAAAGGACATCTTTCTTGGATGTTAGTTCTAAAGGATCTTGTAGGTCATCACAGAGACATTCAACTTCAGCTTCTTTGGGTTAATGGTTTGGGGCATAGATTTGGACTATTGTGATACTGAATGGTTTCACTTGTAAACAAATACAGATCATTCTGTCATTTTTAAGATTGCACCCAAGTACTGCATTTTGGACTCTTGTTGACTATGATAGCTACTCCATTTCTTCTAAGGAATTCTTGCCAACAGTAGTAGATATAAAGGTCATCTGAATTAAATTTGTCCATTCCAGTTCATTTTAGTTCACTTATTTCTAAAATGTCAATGTTCACTCTTTTCATCTCCTGTTTAACCACTTACAACCTACCTGATTCATGGGCCTAACATTCCAGTTTCTTATGCAATATTGTCCTTTGCAGCACTGAACTTTATTGCCATCACCAGTCAGTCACATCCACAACTGGTTTTTTTTTTTTTTTTTCACTTTGGCTCAGTCTCTTTATTCTCTCTGGAGCTACTTCTCCACTCTTCTCCAGTAGCATATTGGACACCTACCGATCTGGGGAGTTCATTTTTTAGTGTCTTTTTCTCTCTTTTTTTTTTTTTGGCCTTTTCATACTGTTCATGGGGTTCTCAAGGCAAGAATGCTGAAGCTGTTTGCTATTCCTTTCTCCAGTGCACCACGTTTTTTCAGCACTCTCCATCACAATCCATCTGTCTTTAGTAGTCCTCCACAGTATGGCTCATAGTTTCATTGAATTAGATGAGGCTGTGAGCTCTAAATCTTAGTTTCTGGCTTGAAGACAGTGGTAACAGATACTACCACATTTAATAGAGCTAATATGAGAAGCCCCACTTTCAAGGTGAGGAGCAGCGGCTGTGCTTTGCTGGAGCAGCCGTGAAGAGATACCTGATGTCCAAGGTAAGAGAAACCCAAGTAAGACGGTAGGCACTGAGAGAGGGCATCAGAGGGCAGACAGACTGAAACCATAGTCACAGAAAACTAGCCAATCTGATGACATGGACCACAGCCTGGTATAACTCAGTGAAACTAAGCTATGCCATGTGGGGCCACACAAGATGGACGGGTCATGATGGAGAGGTCTGACAGTATGTGGTCCACTGAAGAAAGGGATGGCAAACCACTTCAGTATTCTTGCCTTGAGAACCTCATTTACAATATGAAAGGCAAAAAGATAGGACACTGAAAGATGAACTCCCCAGGTCAGTAGGTGCCCAATATGCTACTGGAGATCAGTGGAGAAATAACCCCAGAAAGAATGAAGGAATGGAGCCAAAGCAAAAACAATCCCCAGTTGTGGATGGGACTGGTGATCGAAGCATGGTCTGATGCTATAAAGAGCAATATTGTGTAGGAACCTGGAATGTTAGGTCCATGAATCAAGGCAAGTTGGAAGTGGTCAAACAGGAGATGGCAAAGGTGAACGTTGACATTCTAAGAATCAGCGAACTAAGATGGACTGGAATGGGTGAATTTAACTCAGATGACCATTATATCTACTACTGTGGACAGGAATCCCTTAGAAGAAATGGAGTATCCATCAGAGTCAAAAAAGAGTCTGAACTGAGTACTTGGATGCAATCTCAAAAATGACAGAATGATCTCTGTTCATTTCCAAGGCAAACTATTCAGTATCATGGTAATCCAAGTCTATGCCCCCACCAGTAATGCTAAGGAAGCTGAAGTTGAATGGTCTATGAAGACCTACAAGACCTTCTAGAACCAACACTCTCCAAAAAATGTCCTTTTCATTATAGGGGACTGGGATGCAAAAGTAGGAAGTCAAGAAACACCCAGAGTAATAGGCAAATTTGGCCTTGGAATACAGAATGAAGCAAGGCAAAGGTTAATAGAGTTTTGCCAAGAGAATGCACTGGTCATAGTAAACACCTCCTTCCAATAACACAAGAGAAGACTCTACACATGGACATCACCAGGTGGTCAACACCGAAATCAGATCGATTATATTCTTTGCAGCCAAAGATGGAGAAGCTATATACAGTCAGCAAAAACAAGACTGGGAGCTTACTGTGGCTCAGATCATGAAGTCAAATTCAGACTTAAATTGAAGAAAGTAGGGAAAACCACTAGATCATTCAGGTATGACCTAAATCAAATTTCTTAGGATTATACAGTTGACGTGAGAAAGAGAATCAAGGGACTAGATTTGATAGAGTGCCTGATGAACTGTGGATGGAGGTTTGTGACATTGTTCAGGAGACAGGGATCAAGACCATCCACAAGAAAAAGAAGTGCAAAAAAGCAAAATGGCTGTCTGGGAAGGCCTTACAAATAGCTGTGAAAAGAAGAGAAGCGAAACGCAAAGTAGAAAAGGAAAGATATACCCATTTGAATGCAGAGTTTCAAAGAATAGCAAGGAGAGATTAAAAAAAAAAGCCTTCCTCAGTAATCAATGCAAAGAAACAGAGGAAAACAATACACTGGGAAAGACGAGAGATCTCTTTAAGAAAATTAGAGATACCAAGGGAACATTTCAAGCAAAGATGGGCTCAACAAAGAACAGAAATGGTTTGGACCTAACAGAAGCAGAAGGTATTAAGAAGAGGTGGCAAGAATACACAGAAGAACTATACAAAAAAGATCATAACCCAGATAATCAGGATTGTGGGATCACTCACGTAGAGCCAGACATCCTGGAATGTGAAGTCAAGTGGGTCTTAGGAAACATCACTACAAACAAAGCTAGTGGAGGTGATGGAATTCCAGTTGAGTTATTTCAAATCCTGAAAGATGATGCTGTGAAGTGCTGCATTCAGAATGTCAGCAAATTTGGAAAACTCAGCAGTGGCCACAGGACTGGAAAAGGTCAGTTTTCATTCCAATCCCAAAGAAAGGCAATGCCAAAAAATGCTCAAACTACCTCACAATTTCACTCATCTCACATGTTAGTAAAGTAAAGCTCAAAATTCTCCAAGCCAGGCTTCAGCAATATGTGAACTGTGAACTTCCAGATGTTCAAGCTGAATTTAGAAAAGGCAGAGGAACCAGAGATCAAATTGCCAACATCTGCTGGATCATGGAAAAAGCAAGAGAGTTTCAGAAAAACATCTATTTTTGTTTTACTGAATATGCCAAAGCCTTTGACTGGGTGGATCACAAGAAACTGTGGAAAATTCTGAAAGAGATGGGTATACAAGACCACCTGACCTGCCTCTTGAGAAACCTCTATTCAGGTGAGGAAATAACAGTTAGAACTGGACATGGAAAAACAGACTGGTTCCAAATAGGAAAAGGAGTTCGTCAAGGTTGTATATTGTCAGCCTGCTTATTTAACTTATATGCAGAGTACATCATTAATTTGTATTCTAAAAGATTATATTTTAACTGAAACCTGTATAATTTTTAAAGTTTACTCTTTGATTATAATGTCCAGCCAGATCTGAGAACTTGAATTGGAGTTACTCTGCTTTCCTAGTCAGCCTTTCAACTATCACAATTTTCTATCTCCACGTTTCTGCTGCCCATCTTCTTATATCTCTGCTCTCTTTCTACCTAATCAAGTCCTACCCACTTCAATATGTAGTTTAATTAATAACCAATCACATCTCTACAAATATCCTTCCTGGTTGCATCAACTGGAAAGCAGCCTCCTAGGACTTCGGAAATACATTTGCCTTTCAATTTATTTGGCATATCATACTGTACCACCTCCTTCACTGTTGCTTTGAATAACTTTTGACTTTTTTTTTTTTTCTATCTACAATGGAAAAATCTCCAGCACAAGAATGTGCCTCAATCTTTTGATCCTAGCTACTGTCTTTCACACTGCTAGCTTTAAAACAATCTGTTATTTGATGGCACATATGGCTCAGAGGTTAAAGTGTCTGCCTCCAATGAGGGAGACCTGGGTTCGATCCCTGGGTCAGGAAGATCCTCTGGAGAAGGAAATGGTAACCCACACCAGTATTCTTGCCTGGAGAAACTCATGGATGTAGAAGCCTGGTAGGCTACAGTCCACGGGGTCGCAGAGAGTCGGACGCGACTGAGCAACTTCACTTTTCCTGGGAGAAATATCAATAACCTCAGATATGCAGATGACACCACCCTTATGGCAGAAAGTGAAGAACTGAAGAGCCTCTTGATGAAAGTGAAAGAGGAGAATGAAAAAGTTGGCTTAAAGCTCAACATTCAGAAAATGAAGATCCTGGCATCTGGCCCCATCACTTCATGGGAAATAGATGGGGAAACAGTGGAAACAGTGTCAGACTTTATTTTGGGGGGCTATAAAACACTGCAGATGGTGGTTGCAGCCATGAAATTAAAAGACGCTTAGTCCTTGGAAGAAAAGTTATGAGCAGCCTAGATAGCATATTCAAAAGCAGAGACATTACTTTGCTGACTAAGGTCCATCTAGTCAAGGATATGGTTTTCCAGTAGTCATGTATGGATGTGAGAGTTGGACTGTGAAGAAGGCTGAGCACCAAAGAATTGATGCTTTTGAACTGTGGTGTTGGAGAAGACTCTTGAGAGTCCCTTGGACTGCAAGGAGATCCAACCAGTCCATCAGAAAAGTGATCATCCAGTGTGTTCATTGAAAAGACTGATGCTGAAGCTGAAACTCCATTATTTTGGCCAGCTGATGTGAAGAACTGACTCATTTGAAAAGACCCTGGTGCTGGGAAAGATTGAAGGCAGGAAGATAAGGGGATGACAGAGGATGAGATGGTTACATGGCATCATCGATTCAATGTGCGTGAATTTGGACAAACTGCGGAAGTTGATGATGGACAGGGAGGCCTGGCTTGTTGCATTCATGGGGTTGTAAAGAGGCAGACATGACTGAGCGACTGAATTGAACTAACTGAACTGAGTGTGAAAAATGAAATAACTGATAAAAATTTCTTAGCAAATCATAAAGCATTATGTGATTGCTAAACAGCATGCATATCTTCAGTTCAGTTCAGTTCAGTTCAGTCACTCAGTCATGTCCAACTCTTTGCGACCCCATGAATCGCAACATGCCAGGCCTCTTTGTTCATCACCAACTTCCAGAGTTCACTCAGACTTGCATCCATTGAGTCAGTGATGCCATCCAGCCATCTCATCCTCTGTTGTCCCGTTCTTCTCCTGGCCCCAATCCCTCCCAGCATCAGAGTCTTTTCCAGTGAGTCAACTCTTCGTATGAGGTGGCCAAAGTACTGGAGTTTCAGCTTTAGCATCATTCCTTCCAAAGAAATCCCAGGGTTGATCTCCTTCAGAATGGACTGGTTGCATCTCCTTGCGGTCCAAGGGACTCTCAAGAATCTTCTCCAACACTGCAGTTCAAAAGCATCAATTCTTCGGTGCTCAGCCTTCTTCACAGTCCAACTCTCACATCCATACATGACTACTGAAAAACCATATCCTTGACTAGATGGACCTTAGTCAGCAAAGTAATGTCTCTGCTTTTGAATATGCTATCTAGGCTGCTCATAACTTTTCTTCCAAGGACTAAGCGTCTTTTAATTTCATGGCTGCAACCACCATCTGCAGTGTTTTATAGCCCCCCAAAATAAAGTCTGACACTGTTTCCACTGTTTCCCCATCTATTTCCCATGAAGTGATGGGGCCAGATGCCAGGATCTTCATTTTCTGAATGTTGAGCTTTAAGCCAACTTTTTCATTCTCCTCTTTCACTTTCATCAAGAGGCTCTTCAGTTCTTCACTTTCTGCCATAAGGGTGGTGTCATCTGCATATCTGAGGTTATTGATATTTCTCCCAGGAAAAGTGAAGTTGCTCAGTCGCGTCCGACTCTCTGCGACCCCGTGGACTGTAGCCTACCAGGCTTCTACATCCATGAGTTTCTCCAGGCAAGAATACTGGTGTGGGTTACCATTTCCTTCTCCAGAGGATCTTCCTGACCCAGGGATCGAACCCAGGTCTCCCTCATTGGAGGCAGACACTTTAACCTCTGAGCCATATGTGCCATCAAATAACAGATTGTTTTAAAGCTAGCAGTGTGAAAGACAGTAGCTAGGATCAAAAGATTGAGGCACATTCTTGTGCTGGAGATTTTTCCATTGTAGATAGAAAAAAAAAAAAAGTCAAAAGTTATTCAAAGCAACAGTGAAGGAGGTGGTACAGTATGATATGCCAAATAAAATATGTGCCATCAAATAACAGATTGTTTTAAAGCTAGCAGTGTGAAAGACAGTAGCTAGGATCAAAAGATTGAGGCACATTCTTGTGCTGGAGATTTTTCCATTGTAGATAGAAAAAAAAAAAAAGTCAAAAGTTATTCAAAGCAACAGTGAAGGAGGTGGTACAGTATGATATGCCAAATAAATTGAAAGGCAAATGTATTTCCGAAGTCCTAGGAGGCTGCTTTCCAGTTGATGCAACCAGGAAGGATATTTGTAGAGATGTGATTGGTTATTAATTAAACTACATATTGAAGTGGGTAGGACTTGATTAGGTAGAAAGAGAGCAGAGATATAAGAAGATGGGCAGCAGAAACGTGGAGATAGAAAATTGTGATAGTTGAAAGGCTGACTAGGAAAGCAGAGTAACTCCAATTCAAGTTCTCAGATCTGGCTGGACATTATAATCAAAGAGTAAACTTTAAAAATTATACAGGTTTCAGTTAAAATATAATCTTTTAGAATACAAATTAAATTAGAATCTCAAGGAGTGGCAATCTGGAATCTGTAGCTTGAAAAAACTTTCAAGGTGATTCTGATGAACGGCTAGTTTTGTAATCCACAGGTGAGCATGGTTAGTCAACTATAAATCAAGAAATTTAATTGAGGTATAAATTCCAAAGACCTTAAATATTAAAAGTTCAGTTCAGTTGCTCAGTCGTGTCCGATTCTTTGCGACCCCATGAATCGCAGCACGCCAGGCCTCCCTGTCCATCACCAACTCCGGGAGTTCATTCAGACTCACGTTCATCGAGTCAGTGATGCCATCCAGCCATCTCATCCTCGGTCGTCCCCTTCTCCTCCTGCCCCCAATCCTTCCCAGCATCAGAGTCTTTTCCAATGAGTCAACTCTTTGCATGAGGTAGCCAAAGTACTGGAGTTTCAACTTTAGCTTCATTCCTTCCAAAGAAATCCCAGGGTTGATCTCCTTCAGAATGGACTGGTTGCATCTCCTTGCAGTCCAAGGGACTCTCAAGAGTCTTCTCCAACACCACAGTTCAAAAGCATGAATTCTTTGGCACTCAGCCTTCTTCACAGTCCAACTCTCATATCCATATATGACCACAGGAAAAACCATAGCCTTGACTAGACGTACGTTAGTCAGCAAAGTAATGTCTCTGCTTTTGAATATGCTGTCTAGGTTGGTCATAACTTTCCTTCCAAGGAGTAAGCGTCTTTTAATTTCATGGCTGCAGTCACCATCTGCAGTGATTTTGGAGTCCCAAAAATAAAGTCTCACACTGCTTCCACTGTTTCCCCATCTATTTCCCATGTAGTGATGGGGCCGGATGCCATGATCTTCGTTTTCTGAATGTTGAGCTTTAAACCAACTTTTTTGCTTTCCTCTTTTACTTTCATCAAGAGGCTCTTTAGTTCTTCACTTTCTGCCATAAGGGTGGTATCATCTGCATATCTGAGGTTATTGATATTTCTCCCGGCAATCTTGATTCCAGCTTGTGTGTCTTCTAGTCCAGCATTTCCCATGATGTACTCTGCATAGAAGTTAAATAAACAGGGTGACGGTATACAGCCTTGACATACTCCTTTTCCTATTTGGAAACAGTCTGTTGTTCCATGTCCAGTTCTAACTGTTGCTTCCTGACCTGCATACAGATTTCTCAAGAGGCAGGTTAGGTGGTCTGGTATTCTTATCTTTTTCAGAATTTTCCACAGTTGATTGTGATCCACACAGTCAAAGGCTTTGGTATAGTCAATAAAGCAGAAGTAGATGTTTTTCTGGAACTCTCTTGCTTTTTTCATGATCCAGCGGATGTTGGCAATTTGATCTCTGGATTCTCTGCCTTTTCTAAAACCAGCTTGAACATCAGGGAGTTCACGATTCACATATTGCTGAAGCCTGGCTTGGAGAATTTTGAGCACTACTTTACTAGCATGTGAGATGAGTGCAATTGTATGGTAGTTTGAGCATTCTTTGGCATTGCCTTTCTTTGGGATTGGAATGAAAACTGACCTTTTCCAGTCCTGTGGCCACTGCTGAGTTTTCCAAATTTGCTGGCATATTGAGTGCAGCACTTTCACAGCATCATCTTTCAGGATTTGAAACAGCTCCACTGGAATTCCATCACCTCCACTAGCTTTGTTCATAGTGAT
>SJYC01028670.1:0-17441 GCA_006408675.1 Madoqua kirkii | reverse complement strand
AATATTCCCACAATCAAATACAGTTTAGATGTAAAACTAAAACATGAGGAAAAAGAACAGTAAGGATCAAAGCCAGTGTGAAACCACTATAAAAATCATTCCAAATTTTTTAAAATTTATTAAGGATTCATCCTCCATGGACTTTTAAAAATTTATGATTATAGTGCTCATTTTACTCATTCTCTATTTTGAGAAAAGTAATTATAATTTTCCCAAATCTTCCTTTATTCTAATTGAAGTATAGTTGATTTATAATGTTGTGTTAGTTTCAGGTGTACAGCAAAGTGATTTAGTTACATATATATATATATATTCTTACATATATATTCTTACATATATATTCTTACATATATATATTCTTACATATATATATATATATTCTTTTTCAGATTCTTTTCCCATATAGGTTATTACAGAATACTGAGACGAGTTCCCAGTGCTATACAGTAGGGCTTTGAAGATAATCTATTCTATATATAGTAGTGAAAAGAAAGTGAAGTCGCTCAGTTGTGTCTCTTTGCGACCCCATGGACTGTAACCTACCAGGTTCCTCTGTCCATGGGATTTTCCCATATATAGTAGTGTGTACATGTTAATCTCAAACTCCTAATTTGCCTCTCCCCCTTTCCCCTTTGATAACCATAAGTTTGTTTTCTAGGTCTGTAAGTCTATTTCTGGTTTGTAAATAAGTTAACTTGAATCATTTTTTAGATTTCGCATATAAATGAGAAATTTGAGGACAGCAGTATTAGCAGATCTTTTTTCTTCTCTTTTTTGAAAAACCTTGGGTATTTTGTTCTAGGTAAGTATGTATTAAAAGACAGTCCTGTGATTTATAAACAGGTCTGTGATTGGAGCAGAATTTCTCAGGGAAGTGTGAACATTGGAAAGCCACAACACAGCAACCCTCCTTCCATTCCAGCCTTTCAAGCAATGTCTGTGCTCCCAGCTCTAGACAGATGCCACATATCCCCTCCACAAATCAATTGCCTTCACCATCTACTCCTTGTTTTAAGGGGATGGGACTTAGAGTGCACTATGGTATAATTTGTGTTAATTATTACCTCATTGAATGCTATCTCATTGGAATGCTTTCATGATTATTAAAAATTTAAGCATATTTTACCCCCCCCCAAAAGTATATCATCTTTGCTGGGGATGGAGGGTAGAAAAAGGCATCCAGCATATTTCCTAGAAGCATTCTATAAACAAAGCAAAATTGGAAATGAAAAACGTGTAAGCATAAATTATTTTTCAAAGCATTAATATTGTTGTTGTTCAGTCACCAAGTCATGTCCAACTCTTTGGGAGACCATGGACTGTAGCACATCAGGCTGCCCTTTCCTTCGCTATCTCTGAGTTTGCTCAAACTCATGTCCATTGAGCTGATGATACCATCTGACCATCTCATCCTTTGCCACTCCCTTCTTCTCCTGCCATCAATTTCTTCCAGCATCGGTTACTTTCCAATGAGTCAAGTGTTCACATCCAGTGGTCAGAATGTTGGAGCTTCAGCTTCAGCAACAGTCCTTCCAATGAATATTTAGGGTTGACTTCCTTTAGGATTGACTAGTTTGATCTCCTCACTCTCCAAGGGACTCTCAAGAGTCTTCTCCAGCACCACAATTCAAAAGCATCACCTCATCAGTGCTCAGCCTTCTTTATGGCCCTACTCTCACATCTGTACATGACTACTGGAAAAACTACAGTGTTGACTAGATGGACCATTGTCGGCAAGTCATGTCTCTGCTTTTTAATATGCTGTCTAGGATTGTCATAGTATATACTTACTATTTCCATATATATTATTTTAAACATTTAATTAAATATCCAACACTATATTTTAACATGCACAATATATACAGCTTTCCAGAAATGGAACTACCAGTCACATCTAAGGAAAATGTTACTTCAGCTTTACCAAGTGTTCACCATTTTGGAAAATCCTATTAGTGGAAATAAAGGTAATTTTTACTTCTGTATTCAAAGGGGTTATAAATAAAAGGACAAACATTGATTGCCTTCATCATACTTTCTGGTTCAATAATTTACATGCTTTGAGGAAATTAAATGCACCAGGTTACTGAGTTGTTTCCACTTTAGAGTATAGACATCAGAGCTTTAAAGTTACAAATGTAGCTAGGCTTTTTGTCTATTAATTTTTTCTCAGAATGGTAAAGGAAATGTGGACAAAGAATGTTGATGCCATTTCAGTAAACAAAGGATGTTGCTGCTTTCAGCCCTATAGTCGCCTCCTCTGTGAGTCCTGAGATGATATGGGAGGGAGCAAAACAGGACACTGGCCCTAAGTAGCTAAGGTGCACATCAAAGGGATATCTCAGTGAACCCAGACTCTTGCATCTTCCTATACACAGAAAAACACTAAGGCCATTAACTTGAGATGTCTGTTTTTGGATTAGCAGTCACCTTTTGATGTTCAACTACATGTTTTTTTCCTTTTATATATCTTTACCTCTTTGGGACAGTCGTTCAGAGCTCTCTGAGAGACTGTGTCCCAGGCTTACATCCTCAGAATATCTGCCAAGTAAAACATAGTTCTCAACTTATAGGCTGTACATATTTTTCAGTTGACAATAACATATTTGTTAGAAAAAGGAGGCACTGAATAGATAGAATTGAGAATTAGCAGTCTGGTCTAAGGATTATCCATCTGGGATGACTCATCCTTCTGCAGGAAGCTCACTCAATAAAGAGACTCCAGAAGGAAAGGAAAGTGGTAACACTGGAACTTCAAAAGCAAATATTGCAATATGGAATGATGTAGTCAGGTCCAGGGATTAATTCCTGAGGGTGCCTGGTCATTTGAAATGAAAGAGTGGACATCAAAGGCAGGAGAAGAAAAGGAGAAGGTCCGGAGCAGAAGGAAGCTCCATAGAGCCATGAGTACAGTCTTTCTTCAGGCCCCTTGGTGACGCACAAGGAAGCCAGTGATTGTGATGCACTGGAAAAACACAGGAGGTCAACCCAGGCAGCTCTCAGCTGTGCTTTATGCGGGGGACGTAGTGCCAGAGACCTGACTTCCTGTCATGATTATGAGAAAGTTAGAGTCTTTATTTTATATGTCAAAGTAAAAACTGATCCTCAGATTAACTTTGTGGAACATTCTATCACAGTTCCTCTTTCTTCTTAAAATACATGTCATCACTTAAGTAACGATTAAAAACTTGATGTTTTAAAACATTCTATTATTCCAAGCATCTTCTCTGATCATAATGCACTAAGGTTAGATCTCAACTACAGGAGAAAAGCTATTAAAAATTCCAACATTTGGAGGCTGAACAACACCCTTCTGAATAATCAACAAATCACAGAAGAAATCAAAAAAGAAATCAAAATATGCATAGAAACGAATGAAAATGAAAACACAACTACACAAAACCTGTGGGACACTATAAAAGCAGTGCTAAGGGGAAAGTTCATAGCAATACAGGCATACCTAAAGAAACAAGAAAAAAGTCAAATAAATAACCTAACTCTATGCCTAAAGCAACTAGAAAAGGAAGAAATAGAGAACCCCAGAGCCAGTAGAAGGAAAGAAATCTTAAAAATTAGGGCAGAAATAAATGCAAAAGAAACAAAAGAGACCATAGCAAAAATCAACAAAGCAAAAAGCTGGTTCTTTGAAAGGATAAATAAAATTGACAATAAGTTCATAGCAATACAGGCATACCTCAAGAAACAAGAAAAAAGTCAAATAAATAACCTAACTCTACACCTAAAGCAACTAGAAAAGGAAGAAATAGAGAACCCCAGAGTCAGTAGAAGGAAAGAAATCTTAAAAATTAGGGCAGAAATAAATGCAAAAGAAACAAAAGAGACCATAGCAAAAATCAACAAAGCAAAAAGCTGGTTCTTTGAAAGGATAAATAAAATTGACAAACCATTAGCCAGACTCATCAAGAAACAAAGAGAAAAAAATCAAATCAACAAAATTAGAAATGAAAATGGAGAGATCACAACAGACAACACAGAAATACAAAGAATCATAAGAGACTACTATCAGCAACTACATGCCAACAAAAGGGACGACTTGGAAGAAATGAACAAATTCTTAGAAAAGTACAACTTTCCAAAACTGAACCAGGAAGAAATAGAAAATCTTAACAGACCCATCACAAGCATGGAAATTGAAACTGTAATCAGAAATCTTCCAGCAAACAAAAGCCCAGGTCCAGACGGCTTCACAGCTGGATTAATTTTTTATCACAGTATATTCTATGCTACATTTATGTTCAGGAAAATGACATTGATATATATAACCTTCCTTGAGAATTAAGTTTCTGTAACTTTCATTTAAAGGTATCTCAAGCTTTTGCTTCTTAGTGTTTTATGCCTTTAGTTTTCGTAACTCACTTTGTTAAAATATTATGTTATTATTTACACTATAATAAAAGACAGAATATTAAGATTAAAAATCTATGATGTACTATCTTCTAATCACTTTTGATACATAAGATTTAAGTAATATATAGACCACAAAGTAAACAGACTTTCCTAAGGACAATATCAATACATTAGAAACCATGGACACCTCACATCCTTAGTAATTTAAAAACACTTTGAGAGGGCTCAGAAGAAATTAGTTTAGGACCAAAATAAAGATATCATTTCATGACCATATTCACAGATGGTAATGAGTTGATAACTATTTTTAAGATGAAAGCAGGTTCTATGAATATAAGACAAAAATACTAAAAATAAATAAACAAACTTGGAATAGATTATTCATGCAACATCCACCCCTGAACTTTTTTACCTTACAAGTGAGATGTTTTATTGACAAGGCTTAAACACAGTAATATTCTCTTAAGGAAAATCATAGAAGGTATTTCATAATTGGAGGAAATCTTCAAGCAAAAAAATATATATATTTCAACATCAAATTCTGTTAAGGTTGAATTCTGGAAACATTCTGAAGGTAAATAGTTGTTTTCTAAAAATACATAGAAAACATAAACTTATGGTAAAGATTAATACTAATGAAAATTTTTCTCTTAAATCCCCAAATAAATTCTTATTTTGAACACCTATCAAGATAATTTAAGAAAAGGTATCAAACATTCCATTTGTGATGTTCAGGAAGCAAAGTCATTCATTAGAGTGGGCCAGGTCAATAGTCAAGAAGAGATGCATATAAAATGTATAAAAGTCTTCTAGGGTACCCAAATCACCACAAATGTATTGTTGAAACGTATCTGATTTTTAGCATGTCTTAACCCTAGTGCTCATTTCCTTTTTGTCTCAGGCAGGGAGCTGGCTGTAACCCATGCTTTTCACAACCACAAATTCTTTATCCCTAAATAACCGAATCCTCAAGAGAGCAGCAGACAGCCAGTGAAGACAATTTATTTAGAGAACTATTATGTGAGGAAGAAAACAAGTTGCCATTTCCAATTTGGAACTTAATTAGGGAGACAATAGCCTCCTGACTGATGTGCTGTGTTCCCTTTTGGATATTTATGTGGGACAGTAATTGGAGTGTATTTTCCTGTTCCATTTCACATTGTCCAGGAAAGGGTTTCTCATGCTCCATGGCTTCCTAGTTAGATTCAGAAGAAAACATCTTGCAGCTACTGTCCTGTGCCCTGGCCACACGCCTGCTAGACATTGTCAGCTGGTGAAACTTCTCCTTTTAATTCTGCCAAACAGCTGAGATAACAGGACTGTTAGAAGGAAAAGGTGACGCAATGGGGCTTAGGTGATTGAGGGCTTTCCATCACTGAGAGACATAGAGAAAGTCACTCTTTAAAAAAACTGAAATAAATATCCAAAAATTCAATTGATGTGAGTATATGTACATAAATATACAAGACAGGTAAGGTTTTAGTGACAGAGGTTGACATCAAATGTCGTATTATCCACAGTTTATTCAATCTAGGTCTAAGTGGCATCATGGTGGGTCATATGACCCTTGACAAGATCAAGAAAGAAATGTTATCTTTAAGGAGTTGTCTTGCAGATGCTGGGATAATGTTGTTCTTGCCTAAGCAGTTGATCCTGCCAATGGAGAGGTTTGCTTCTGCCTAATGCAGATACACCATGCCAAAGACCGTATCAAATAAAAGATAGTACTGAGACCCATTTGCTTCTCCAGGGGATCTTCCTGACCCAGGGATCAAACCTGGGTCTCCTGCATTGCAAGCAGATTCTTTACTGTCTGAGCCATTAGCATGTCCATCAAATAAAAGATAGTATGTCCATCAAATAAAAGAAAGTGTAGTGAGACCCACTACACTTCCAAAGAGATCCTTTCAAGTGTGGATGGAGATAGCTACCTCCATACACATGCAGAGATAATCAATTTTTCTTTTCTTTTGCCTACTAACTGTGCAACTACTCACGTGGGAAAAAATTCATAGGCTCTCATCACATTGTCCAAATGATAGGCAGTGGGGTAGTGGGGGAGACACGTTTATTACTTACCATGAAGTAATCACTAAGAGATTTCTCTGATTTCATTTATATAGAGGATAAATAAATTAAAAACCCAATATATCTGTTGAACAGCTACTTTGATGTACTGATCAAATTTATGAAGTACTTATTACCCTCAGTTTTTATAAGCTAAAATTTGTATTGAAAACTTAGTATTTAAAGCAAGTAATATAGCTATTAATAACTTTATTGACCCTTTGTTCATGACATTATTTATTTCACAGAAATACATTTTTCCTAGATATGTCAGCCTTAATCTAACACACCTCGCTTTTGAAGAATTAAGAATACTTTGGATTATCTGTAATTGGATCAATTTTTCAAAACAGTTTGAAAAGTGATTTCAATATATCTGTAAGCATCTAAAACAGAGCTAAGCATATGCATACATTTAATAGACTAGTCTAGATCATGCTTGTAAAAGTATCAGGAGAGAAAACTACTGATCAGCAGCACTGCCAGATATTATGTAGACAAATCACCACCATGGCTAATTTGCTAGTCCTCCATGCCCCATAATATGGAATGTGATGAAAGTTTATGAAAAGTTTTATGCTATATAATAAACCATGAAATAATCAGAAATATACTAAACCAGTTCAGTCTCCTTCTATTTTCTTAACTGCATGAAATACTAAGATCATGTTCTAATAACTTTTGCTTTCCAAGTGTTTGACAAGTTGTAGATTTAACACTTAATTATATATATATAAATTTTTTCATATTTAATATTGGATACATTATTCAGAATGGGACATGGCTACAATAATAAAACACCCTGTCTCAGCTGCTTCACATTGTAAAAGTCTTTTTTAAAACACTTTTTTCATTTTATTGAATTATTTGATATATTATTATATAGAATCTACAACATGCTGATTTGATACACTTAAATAATTCAGTACAATTACCATTGTAGCAGTAGCTAGCATTTTTGTCACTTTATGGAGTTATTTCTTTTTGTGGTGGGAATAATTTAAATTGAGTCTCTTAGAAAGTTTGATGTCTATAACACAATATTGTTGCCTATCCTGTACATACTTTTCTTTTTCCAACACATTATATGCCTATCAGAGCTCTGGTAGAGGCTCTGTTACTCATCATCCTCATTCCAAGATTCAGGCTCATGGAGCAGCTGGTGTTTGTAACATTTCCAGTAGCCATGGGAGAGAGAGAGAGCATGGCAAATTGTACACTGGCTCTCAGAGCTTACAACCAGTGTCACATATACCATATCTCTGCTCATGTTTCATTGTTCAAAACCAGTCACATAACCATACCTACTTATAAACAAAGGAGAAATACCACACACCACTTACTCAAATGGACCAGAAATATCTGAGAAAAGACTCTAAAACTCATCTTTTAATAAAAACAAAAAAGCCTGCTTTACTCTCTTCCCTGAATGTAAATATACTCACCCTCCCCAAAGGAAACAATCCAGGTAGTCACATTTTCAAGCTTAAAATATAGAATCTCTAGATAATACCTGCTGCCTTTTCATCAAAACCAGTTCGAATACCTCTTGATCAATATGAAGTAAAAAGACAAGTCTACTATGTTTCTTTCTATCATATGGTATGTTCATACTTTGACCCTATAATTTGGTCTTTAAGTTACAGGATGTTAAAGAGGGATTCCACTAGTCCAGTAAAGGAATGACTATCTAAAGATATTCTAGAGACAGATCTGGTGACATATGGGATACTGTGTCTCCCCACATACATACTTTATATAGAGAAGGTGATCAGAGCTTCCATCATATGAGGGATATGTGTGTGTGTGTCATGTTAACACCATGCTTAGTTGCTGGTGGTGGTAATCAGAATTTAAAATGTGGGTAAAAGAATGTGATGGATGCTGAGATGAGATATGGTTGGACTGTGTTGGATTAACTGATGTTAAGTCAATATCACTGTCACCCCCTTTGATGGTCTTCTCTTTACTGCAGAAGAGACTAGCATCACACTCCCCAGAATCCTTCCACAACCGTTTCCTGTGGAGTTAGAGTCTACCACTGACAGTCACCCATGTGAGCTCTGGAAAATAAAAGGGAAGAACATATATTTATTTAGTAGAGGCAGCTGCAGCCAGACACATGAGCAGGTATCAGTTGTGAAGTCTGCAGGTACTTCAGGGTTAACTTTTGCAAAGTCTGCACTTTGGTGCTCATGGCAGCTGGCATAGCTGATAAGGCCCCTTGGGAGTCACTCCAACTTCATTGCAACTGTCTGAGACAAACATAGGGCACTTCTCAGAGGCACCTGAGTTCTGCAATGGCTCCAACACAAGCTCCTGAGACCCATCACTTCCGTTCTGCTGGCTAAGCAAGTAGTGACAGCTTACTACCTTTCTCTTTTCTGGCGTCCCACAACTGTAGATGCCTCTGATTCGATGTATTATCAAAGACAGGTCGACCAGTTATTGTTTTTCTATACAAATACTGACTGATATCTGAGTTATACTGAGCATCCTGTGGAAGACATTAGACATAAACCACAGACAGTGCAGGAGTAGCCGAGAGGAGCTTCCCCACATCAAAGGTAAGGAGCAGCAGCTGTGCTTTGCTGGAGCAGCCATGAAAAGATACCCCACGTCCAAGGTAAGAGAAGCCCAAGTCAGATGGTAGGTGCTGCAAGAGGGCATCAGAAGGCACACAGACTGAAACACCAATCACAGACAAGTAGCCAATCTGATCACATGGACTACAGCCTTGTCTAACTCAATGAAACTAAGCCATGCCATGTGGGGCCACCCAAGACAGATGGGCCATGGTGGAGAGGTCTGGCAGAATGTGGTCCACTGGAGACGGGAATGGCAAACCATTTCAGTATTCTTGCCTTGAGAAACCCATGAACAGTATGAAAAGGCAAAATGATAGGATACTGAAAGAGGAACTCTCAGGTCAGTAGGTGCCCAATATGCCACTGGAGATCAGTGCAGAAATAACTCCAGAAAGAATGAAGGGATGAAGCCAAAGCAAAAACAATACCCAGATGTGGATGTGACTGGTGATAGAAGCAAGGTACGATGCTGGAAAGAGCAATATTGCATAGGAACCTGGAATGTCAGGTCCATGAATCAAGGCAAATTGGAAGTGGTCAAACAGGAGATAGCAAGAGTGAACATCAACATTCTAGGAATCAGAGAACTAAGATGGACTAGAATGGATTAATTTAACTCAGATGACCATTATATCTACTACTGTGGGCAGGAATCCCTTAGAAGAAAAGGAATAGCCATCATAGTCAACAAAAGAGTCCAAAATGCAGTACTTGGATGCAATCTCAAAAACATAATGATCTCTGTTCGTTTCCAAGGCAAACCATTCAATATCACAGTAATCCAAGTCTATGCTCCAAGCAGTAATGCTGAAGAAGCTGACGTTGAACAGTTCTATGAAGACCTGCAAGACCTTCTAGAACTAACACCCAAAAAAGATGTCCTTTTCATTATAAGGGACTGGAATGCAAAAGTAGGAAGTCAAGAAACACCTGGAGTAACAGGTAAATTTGGCCTTGGAGTACACAATGAAACAGGGCAAAAGCTAATAGAGTTCTGCCCAGAGAATGCACTGGTCATAGCAAACACTCTCTTCCAAAAACACAAGAGAAGACTCTACACATGGACATCACCATATGGTCAACACTGAAATCAAATTGATTATATTCTTTACAGCCAAAGATGGAGAAGCTCTATACAGTCAGCAAAAACAAGATTGGGTACTGACTGTAGCTCAGATCCATGAACTCCTTATTGCCAAAATCAGACTTAAATTGAAGAAAGTCAGGGAAACCACTAGACCATTCAGGCATGACCTAAATGAAATTCATTGTGACTATACAGTGGAAGTGAGAAATAGATTTAAGGGACTAGATCTGATGAACTATGAACCGAAGCTTGTGACATTGTACAGGAGACAGGGATCAAGACCATCCCCATGGAAAAGAAATGCAAAAAAGCAAAATGGCTTTCTGAAGAGGCCTTATAAATAGCTCTGAAAAAAAGAAAAGTCAAAAACAAAGAAGAGGAAAGTATACACATTTGAATGCAGAGTTCCAACGAATAGCAAGGAGAGATAAGAAAATCTTCCTCAGTGATCAATGCAAAGAAATAGAGGAAAACAATAGAATGGGCAAGAATACAGATCTCTTCAAGAAAATTAGAGATACTAAGGGAACACTTCATGCAAAGATGGACTCAATAATGGACAGAAATGGAATGGACCTAACAGAAGCAGGAGATATTAAGACGGGGTGGCAACAATACACAGAAGAACTGGACAAAAATGACCTTCACAACCCAGATAATCACGATGGTGTGAGCACTCACCTAGAGCCAGACATCCTGGGATGTGAAGTCAAGTGGGCCTTAGGAAGCATTACTACGAATAAAGCTAGTGGAGGTGTTGGAATTCCAGTTGAGCTATTTCAAATCCTAAAAGTTGATGCTGTGAAAGTGCTGCACGTACTATGTCAGCAAACTTGGAAAACTCAGCAGTGGCCACAGGACTGGAAAAGGTCAGTTTGCATTCAACTCACAAAGAAAGGCAATGCCAAAGAATGCTCAAACTACCGCAAAACGGCACTCATCTCACACGCTAGTAATGTTCAAAATTCTCCAAACCAGGCTTCAGCAATACATGAACCATGAACTTCCAGATGTTCAAAATGGTTTTAGAAAAGGCAGAGGAACTAGAGATCAAATTGCCAACATGCACTGAATCATCGAAAAAGCAAGAGATTTTCAGAAAAATCTCTATTTCTGCTTTATTGACTATGCCAAAGCCTTTGACTGTGTAGATCACAATAAACTGTGGATAATCCTAAAGAAGATTGGAATACCAGACCACCTGACCTCCCTCATGTGAAAGCTGTATGCAGGTCAGGAAGCAACAGTTAGAACTGGACATGGAATAACAGACTGGTTCCAAATAGGAAAAGGAGTACATCAAGACTGTAAATTGTCACTCTGTTTATTTGACTTTATATGCAGAGTACATCATGAGAAACACTGGGCTGGAGGAAGCACAGGCTGGAATCAAGATTGCTGGGAGAAATATCAATGAACTCAGATATGCATATGACACCACTCTTATGACAAAGCGAAGAAGAACGAAAGAGCCTCTTGATGACAGTGAAAGAGGAGAGTGAAAAAGTTGGCTTAAAGCTCAACATTCAGAAAATGAAGATCATGGCATTCGGTCCCATCACTTCATGGTAAGTAGATGGAGAAACAGTGGAAACTGGCTGATTTTGTTTTGCGGGGCTAAAAATCACTGCAGATGGTGATTGCAGCCATGAAATTAAAAGACACTTACTCCTTGTAAGGAAAGTTATGACCAACATAGACAGTATATTAAAAAGCAAGACATTACTTTGCCAACAAAGGTCTGTCTAGTCAAGGCTATGGTTTTTCCAGTGGTCATGCATGGATGTGAGAGTTGGACTGTGAAGAAAGCTGAGCACCAAAGAACTGATGCTTTTAAAATGTGGTGTTGGAGAAGACTCTTGAGAGTCCCTTGGACTCCAAGGAGATCCAACCAGTCCATTCTAGAGGGGGATCAGTCCTTGGTGTTCATTGGAAGGACTGCATTGAAGCTGACACACTTGTACTTTGGCCACCTGATGCGATTCATTTAAAAGACCCAGATGCTGGGAAAGATTGAGGGCAGGAGGAGAAGGGACGACAGAGGATGGGATGGTTGGATGGTATCATTGACTTAATTGACATGGGTTTGCGTACGCTCCAGCAGTTGGTGATGGATAGGGAGGCCTGGTGTGCTGCAGTTCATGGGTTCGAGAGATGGACATGACTGAGCCATTGAAGTGAACTGAATAGATTATACTGCATGGCTGTTCAAGAAATATATCTATTTTTAATATTTAAGTATCCAAAGGAAGATTTATAAGCATTATAATAATAAATAATTATACATTTTGTTCATATTGTTATTAATTTTAAGATAAAATTATTAATTGTAGTACATTGTCAGGAAAAATATTCTTAGGAAATCAACCTAAAATTTCCCATTGAATCTCCATAAACTCACAAGAAACAAATGGGTAGATTTATTTTCATTGCTTTTAATTTTAATTCCTATGAAATGCAAGCAGAAATAATTTTGTAGTTACTTAAATAATAATTTTTTTTCAAACCAAATAAAGTCTGTTAGTAATGATACAAAATTTCACTTTCAAGCATAGGAATTATAGATGAGGGATATTTTGAGTTTCAAATTACCTATCATCTTTCACAAGTGACATTTCTGAAACTCTAACAAGTAGCTCCCACCCCTAACAGACTATCACATCCCTATTTAGTTTCTTATTTGTCTCTGTCAGTCTGACCCATGGGTTTAGTCCCCAAGTCATCAAAATGAGACTTGGCATTGATCACTGAAATTTATGATACTTTGAAAGATCACACCTGATTAATGGTACAGCCACACTTTATGTATTTTCATAGCCATACTCATTCATAGTCAGTGCTAGTAGCATGTTGAGATAGTAGGGGGACTTTTAGATAAACTGGAGATTGGCATAAATCCTGGCATCTCTACTTCTGTACAACTTAAAAGCTGCTGCATTTCTTAAAGGAGTATAAAAGACTTGAAGTTATGTTTCACCCAGTAGATGTTTCAGTTCGGCCTAATCCTGCAGTCTAAAAGTTAACTTTTGAAATGTTTTGAAATCCATAGACACCTAAAAGTTTAAAAACTGGCATTCTTTCATAGATAAGTCTGATTCACCTATCCCACACTTTGGCTCCTTTTCTTCCTCTTAGAGCTCTGTTTTAATAGATTAGCATCCTTGAGACTTAGTTCCTCATCTGCAAAATAGAGGTCCATCTTTCAGAAGGTTGTTCTAAGAATAAATGAGATAGTCATGTTCTAAGAGTAAATGAGACAGCCCAGTGCTAGGTATTTAGTAGCTTTTAATAAATCTTATCTATGAATTTGTTTATTAAGTATCCTATAATATACATACCAAATAAAAAATAAAATGATTCAAGTATAATCAAAGGTCATCAAACCATTTTCTAACTTCCTTGTCTCAATTCCAGATTTTTTTTTTAATCTGCTTAAGAATCCATATTATTTCATGGCTTTCTTATTGCATCAGTAAATCAGGAGTTAAGTGATCACATGCACAACTCTCCTGGGTGGTCTTTCTGGCCACCACAACCTGAAGTTGGACTAAACTTTGCTGAGACTATCATATCTAAGATCATAATCCAGGGTGGTATGCCCCTAGGCAAATGAATGCAAAAACCACAACATCTAATGAGGAACAAAGTAAAAATCAATTAAGTGAATGTGAACAAAATTCTTGGAAGTGATAGCCACATACCTTGAAATTCCTTTTTTATCAATATTAGTTCCCACATTTATGTGTCTAGTTGAAGTTTTCCTTCTTTAAACTACTGTTTTCCAGAGTAGTATACAGACCTCCCAAGCATCTTACATGTGGGGAATTTGAGGTCTGTGCTTACCTGTCTTCTCACTGCATTCCATAAAATATGAGCTCACCATCCACAGCTTTCCGGAGCTTTTGAAGTTCTCTTCATGTATCCTGTCATGCTATTAAATTGTTTTTCCATGTTATTTTCCTCAAATAAACTATATTGTTTTGCCTGTAAGACTGCCAAAGCATAAAGGAATGTTACTAACAAATTTCAAAGATGTGTATTTTCATCAAAAAGAAATAACTTCAAGTCCTTCTAAAGTTTACAAACTTAAAAAACCTGAGGTGGCAACAGCACCTGCTATGATGTCTAACTTCCACACCTGGAATATTTATTTTAAGGCATCCTTTTCCTGTTCATATCAAAGATTTTCTTTTTCCACAATTAATTTCTGAACCTTGTCACCTGACTTATTTTTCATGAGAGAAAACAGGTCTACCAGACCCTGTGGATAAAAACATCTTACAGTAAAGGGAAACAGATGGTAATTCAAAGTGGCATTTACATGGATACTATGGGCAAGTAAAAGCAAAACATTTCTGATTCATGACTGATCTCAATCAACTTGATGAAGGCAAAAAATGCAAATGACTGGAGATAAAGAGATTTTCTAAACTGAGTGCCAGAACAAGGTTAGAATCCTATCCTTCTTCTAAAACGTGTGTTAAATGAGTAGTAATTTTTTTTTCAACTTATGTAAGTAAAGCAGAAGTGCTGCTTCAGTTTTGTTCTGCCTTTTGTCAGTGATCACAGATCCCATCCCCGAAAACAGAGCCTGCACATATTTAGCACTGTTTAGTAGATAGTTTACTATCTGAAACTTTTCCAATAGGAGTTATTATGAGAGACAGAAAATAAGGTATGAATTTAGAGTTCAGACAAACCTGTGTTTTAACTGTGCTGTGCCTGATGTCTACAAACCTCATTTTCTTCACCTTAAAATTTTAAAATGAAATGAAAATAATGATCATTATTTTACAGATTTTTAGAGTTAGGATTTTTAGGACAAAGGAAATAATAAAGGTTATTTCCCTTCTATCAGATTTTCTTAGCTTCTCACCCTTTCCTTATGCTGATTTGTCTGTTACTTTATCCCCTGACTTCATCGTTTAGATTATAACTGCTTCTTGGCAGGTAAGCTGTGGAAAAACTACACAGTGTATTAAAAAGCAGAGACATCACTTTGCTGGCAAAGATCCATTATAGTCAAGGCCATGGTCTTTCCAGTAGTCATGTAAGGATGTGAGAGCTGGACTGGAAAGAAGGCAGACGCCCAGGAATTGACGCTATTGAACTGTGGGGTTGGAGAAGACTCTTAAGGGTCCCTTGGACTGCAAGGAGATCAAACCAGCCAGCCCTTGACAAGGAAATCAACTCTGAATACTCATTGGAAGAACTGAGCTGAAGCTCTAATACTTTCACCAGCTGATGTGAACAGCCAACTCATTGGAAAAGACTTTGATGCTGGGAAAGATTGAAGGCAGAATGAGTTGAGGGTGACAAAGGATCAAATGATTGGATGGCATCACTGATTCAGTGGACATGAACCTGGGCAAACTCCACGATATGGTGAAGAACAGGGATGCCTGGCATGCTGCCGTCCCTGAGGCCGCGAAGAGTCAGATACAACTTGGCAACTGAACCACAATCTCAAAACAGCCCTCTGAAGTAGGTAACTTTATCTCAATTTTCAAAGGAGGAAATGGAAGTTTACAGAGTTATATCAAATTAGACTCTAATCAGGAAAATAAATACCACTCATAGTATTTACAAGAGAGGGAATTTAAACTTGGGAATTATTTTCACAGGTTATGGAAAAGCAGAGACAGCTCTCAGGGGTAGCTGAGGGAACCCAGGAATTAGCCCCACAAAAAAGGAAAGACTCTCCCCCCAGGGTTGGCAGTCAACAGGAAAGACACTCTGCATCAGGGCCATCCTGTGCAAATTCCCTTTACTCCCTCTTAAGCTGTTAAGAGGGAACTAGTCTCTTAGAATTTGCAGCCACTGCTGAAGGTACTGCTGAAGTCAGACTGGATTAGGTACAGTTCCATTCCTGAGTTCAAGTGGCCATTAAGCAGAATATTCAGGATTCATCTCCAGATCCTTCTGACTCCTTTTTAAGAAATGAATAAAATTTTACATGTGAAAAATTTTATAAATTATAATTCACAATAGATATTTAAGGGATAAATACAAGTTTAGATTAAACATAAATTTTGGAATTTTCTTTAAAAAGAAATCAGAAAGAATCTTTGGAACTTACAGTGAGAACTTTTTCAACACTTCTTGGAGCGATTCCATCTACTCCAATGGCTTTAAGTGAAAACCAGGCCTTTCCTAAAGGTTTTTTGGATTAAAGTGAGCCTAATGGGTTTTTGCCATAGTTTTCATTATGTTATCTTCTCAACCAATGAATTTGACCTGAACTTTCATTTTGAAACACAAAATCAGAAGACTAGAGGAGATACAGAGTAAGATAGCAGGCTGAGTAGATCTTTGTTGTTTAGTCTTATTATCTGTGGTTGAATTAAATTTTTGAAAAAAAAAAAAAAAAGTAGACGTGTTTGAAGTGATGGACAGTAAGACTGAACTCCTGAAATGTAGTTCACCACTACTTCATTTCCTAAACTAAAATCCTGGGACAATAAATAAAAAGATTTGCAATGAAAGACTGTCAATCTAGTGTGTATCAACTATTCATATATCTCAATTGGCAATGATAACAGCAAACATGTTCAATGAGTAGTCTTTATTCCTGCAAAGTAGGACATGCATAATGGATAGAAAAATAAAGAATTCACTTTTCAATATTCAAAACTATGCAGCATTAAAATGTTTATATGCAGATAAACTTTTTCAAGTATTTGTTGAAATTGCTGACCAAAATATCCCAAACTGCAGTTGAACTTCTGCCAGCAATAAAGGGCTGTGCTTCAACTCCATTTCACAGTTTTTGGGTTTCATAGCCTTTAGGCAAGTACAATTCATACTCGTTACTATGCTTGGAAAGATCCATTTCAAGAACAGTTATACAAACAGAGAAGCTAGTACACATTGTCCTAAAATGCTACTGTGTTTAACAACAAAAAAGACTGATTTTTTAAAGTACTATATCGTACACCATTTGGGATTTGCATATGAGAAATTTCAAAGCATTGTATCTACAAGATTTGAAACCCTGTACGTGTTAATATTTTCAAGCATCTGATGTTTAACTAACTTCTCACATTTTTCCAACTAATCTGTGAATAAGAAAGAATATTTTTTCTATATACTTTGTAAATGATGAAAGCAACTAGATTTTGTATGGAAGGCAAGTAGCTGTTTGACTGAGCTATGAATAAAAAACTAGATAAAACTAGAAAAAATAAATGGTCCCTTTTACTTATAAATGTAATGGACCAAGAGTTATAATCATGTGAAGTATGATGGCAAAATCTCAATAAAGTAATTTCTCTCCATTGGAAATAATAGGTATGAGTTTTTTCACAACAACTTGACTAAAATATTATTGTTGG
>SJYC01028668.1:0-26060 GCA_006408675.1 Madoqua kirkii | reverse complement strand
GGTCACAAAGAGTTGGACATGACTGAGCAACTGAACTGATGTGAACTTTAAAATTATAAGAATATTATATGAAAATAATTTCTTTTTAAGAATGTTTAATAAAAATACTGCTTTTGATTAAAAAAATATTTTTGACATATAACATTGTGTAAATTTGACAGTAGAGTTTGTTTTTATTGCTTGTTTTAAAAAGAAGATCAAACTAGTCAGCTTTCCTTCATCTGAAAGATATATTAGCAAAGCAAAATAAAAAATTATGGCAATTAAGGGAATGTATGCGCATGCTCAGTCGTAGCCCAACTCTGAGACTCTATGGACTGCCAGGTTCCTCTCTCCATGGGATTTTCCTGGCAAGAATACTGAAGTGGGCTGCCTTTTCCTCCTCCAGGGGAACTTCCTGACCCAGGGATCAAACCTGTGTCTCTTCATTGGCAGGGGGATCCTTTACCACTGAACCACCTGGGAAGCCCCAAGGGAGTGTATGCTGTGTAATATTTAAAGGGAAAAAAAAAAGGCAACATGACAAAAATACGATGAAAAAGGGCTGAATGAGAAATGGACCGCAACCAAAAAGTTCATTTTGGTGACAAATGAAGATGTGAAAATATAAAACTCTTCAGTTATATAAAATATCAGGTCAGCTTATTTCTCTAATGTTATAAATCAGAAGAAGAGTAGAACAGAGTGGAACAGAGATTTCCAGTCCTTCCTGATGCTGAAACTTGGCCTCTGTGCACTAGTGCCAAACTGAATCTTGGAGACAGAGTTTTGGGCACTTTATCAGGCAAAGAGGGACTCAGCAGGCTCCTGCCCTCAAAAACTGTGTGTCCCACTTGGGTGGATCTGGTGAGGAGTCTTATAGCAGTAATTCAAGGGTGGTGTTGCTGATAAGATTAGGGTGTGTGCAGGGCCTGCACTCCTTTACTTTGGTCTCAGGTAATCTCTTGATGAGTTTCTCTGTCCTTTTAATCTGGCCACAGGTTGTCTTCTCTAGAGTGAAAAATTCTGACATCTTCCATTTAGTTGGGGTTTTAGTTCTACCAAAAACTTAGAAGATATCGCTATGTGTATCCTTTGGGTTGGAACCAGAACCCTGCCCTAAGACTGCACTATTATTTCTTGGCTGCTCTTTCCTTGTCTCTGAATCCCCTCCTTTCCCTGATTAGCAAGTGTTTAACCTGCTCCTTGGGACTCAGAAAGGGTCATGGAGGCTGGAGTTTGTTCCCTACAAACATGGAGCAGTGGACAAAGAATGGCTTCTGTCCCCAGGAGCCATACAGGGTCCTGCTCAGTTTCATTACTGATATTCACAATTACTTTGAGAAATTTAAAATGTGAATTCCTATGCTTTGTTCCAGAGATTCTGATTCTGTAGTTCTTGGGTGGACTTCAGTGATTTGTGTTTTAAAATGATCCCCAGATAAATTTTGATACATAACTACATTTGATAACTGCTGATATGAGAATTTCAGCAGATGGTGACTGCAGTCATGAAATTAAAAGATGCTTGCTCCTTGGAAGAAAAGTTATGACCAACTTAGAGTGCATATAAAAAAGCAGATACATTACTTTGCCAACAAAGGTCCATCTAGTCAAAGCTATGGTTTTCCCAGTAGTCATGTATGCATGTGAGAGTTGGACTATAAAGAAAGCTGAACACCAAAGAATTGATGCTTTTGAACTGTGGTGTTGGAGAAGACTCTTGAGAGTCCATTGGACTGCAAGAAGATCCAACCAGTCCATCCTAAAGGAAATCAGTCCTGAATATTCGTTGGAAAGACTAATGTTGACGTTTAAACTCCAATACTTTGGCTACCTGATGCGAAGAACTGACTCATTTGAAAAGACCCTGATGCTGGGAAAGATTGAAGGCAGGAGGAGAAGGGGATGACAGAAGAAGAGATGGTTGGATGGCTTCACCAACCCAATGGACATGAATTTGGGTAAACTACAGGAGCTGGTGATGGACAGGGGGCCTGGCGTGCTGCAGTCCATGAGGTCACAGAGTTGGACATGACTGAGTGACTGAATTGAACTGAATTGATATGGGAATGGAATATTTATCTTTGTCCAGTAATGTCTGCCTCAGTCTCTTCACATAATTGCTTTCTTTCTGCAGAACAAGAAAAAGAAACAAAATGGAATAACACAATTTAAAACTGAAACAACCACTACCTTTAAAAAAATCCATAAATATATTAAAGTACATTTGTCTAATTTTTCTTTTCTGGTACTTAAGAAGGCAACTTCATCTCTAAAGCTAGAGAGAAGCTAAAGTAGTGACATCAAGTGGTTGTTATAGGGTATTTCCTTTTTTATTTGGTATTTTGATATTAAACAAATTAACTTAAATAGAATTGCTTCCTTTTTCTCCTTGGAACAGTTAGAGAATGCATTCTTTAGTTTTTATACATTTTACTGCTGGAAATGCTAAATGAATGAAAAAAAAAATTTGATCCTGCCATGTGATCCTTTGAGTGCTGATCCAATATAAACCTTTGTTTAGTTGTTTATAGAAACAGGTAGTTTCAGTGAAGCAATTAGAAAACCTAAACTAAACTCAAAATGCAAAAATTGTTGCATGATGATGCTGATGAAACTGTCATTGTATTTAAAATAATAAGATGCATAAACAAGAGAGCACTATGAACTTGACTAAAGTGAGAATACTCTAGACTGATGTCAAGAACTCAATAGATTATCATGAAGGGCAAAGCTCCCTTCATAATAATTGTGGTAAGCTAACTCTTTAGTATTCACAAAACAACATTCAAAATATCTTAATTAAACAAAGTAAAGGTAGATTTCGAAAGCCTTTATATTCTAAAGGCCAATAATGTTTATTGAGACATTCCATTTTATGCAACTCAGTTAGTGGAAATCAGATTTTATAGGAGAGAGACTAATAGGTGGCTGTTAGGATTTTTACTTTATAATAGCATTTGTCAACTATCTCCTTTAAATAGTGACCTCTGTTTATAGTAGCAGTGCCCAACCTTTGTGTCACCAGGGACATATTTCATGGAAGACAATTTTTCCACAGATTAGGGTGGAGGGTAAGATGGTTTAGGAATGATTCAAGCACATTACATTTATTTTGCACTTTATTTCTATTGTTATTACATTTTGATATATAATGAAATAATTGTACGACTAACAATAATGCAGAATCAGTAGGAGCCATGGGCTTGTTTTCCTGTAGCTACATGGTCCCATCTGGGGATGAAGGGAGACAGTGATACCTGAAGTGTGTTCTTATGTCCAGTCTACTCTATAACCTCATTTTGATTGCTGTCACTGTAGAAAACCATGCTTCACAAAGACAAGATGTTGAAAATGGAAGCAGGCTTTTCAGTTCTTTTGTGAAAATCTTAGGATATTCTGTCTTGACTTTAATTCAGAACGTACAGAGATTTGAAGTCGTCTCAAATGTACTTTTAAGGCCACCATCATTTGCGATCTCAAGCAGATGATCCCCCTCTAGCACAGACAAAGTCGATTCTCTTGGCTTATTCACAAAGGGTTGCAGATTCAGTCCATCCCAGTTCAGAGGTCTCTCATGGTTGGGAAGTAAAACTCAAACTCTTCTGAAAGATGAGATAGGTGATGATGCACCAGCTGGGAGAAACAAGGCTCTATCTACCTCAATCTCTTTCAAAACCTCTGCTAATGTCAAAAATCCCAATATTCACTTGTCATCCCCATAATTCCAATTTGGCTTCGAATGCAGCCACTTTATCTGATGATTTGAACTTAGCTGTTCTTCCCTGAGGTGTCAGATTGAGTTCATTGAGCGGGTTGAATATGTCACACAAGTAAACAAGTTTTGCAACCCATTCTGTGTCACAGAAATGTGCTGCCAGTGGTGACTGATCTAAAAGAAACCTCTGAAGTGTGTCTTGTAACTCAAAAACTCTGGCCAGTGATCTACCTTTAGAAAGCTATCTCACTTCTGTGTATAAGAGAAGATGTGTGTGCTTTGTGTCCATTTCTTCATTGAGCTGGGCAAACAGACATGAGTTAAGAGCATGTACTTTAATGTGGTTGATAATTTTAATCACATCCTGCAAAATGTTGTTGAGTTCAGCCAGCATTTTTCTATGGATGACAGTGCATGGACTCACATTCAGATCCACCTCTTTGACCTGAGTAGTGAAATCAGAAAGCCGTCCAGTCATGCTACCTGCTTCGCCCATGCATATACTCACAAAAAATGACCAAGTCAGTTTTCCTGATTACTAATCATTCAAAGACTTGAATAGTTCTGCACCTGTGGTGTTGGTTGGCAACAACAGTGCATACAACATATTCTCATGCACACAATATCCTCCAGAAAAATATATCACACAAAACCATGCCATGCTGCCCCGCTGTTAACATTGGCAGACTCATCAACCTGGGCTGCATACCATGCTGATTCATGAATCCTCTCTAACAGTCATGCCTCAAAATCCTCTGCTGTCTCATCAATTTGTCTAATTATGGTGCTAACTGAAAGAGGAACATGTGCCACTTTGAACTGCAGCCTCTCCTAAAAGTTCATGACAAATGTCCTTAGTGGCAGGCAGGATCAACTCCTCACCAATAGTAAAGGACTTATTAGCTTTAGCAATGCACTTAAGCCACTAAGAATGACGCTCTAGTGCAGACACATTTGATGAAGTGGTGGCCTTCAATAATTAATTTCGTTTTTGTTTTTCATATTTTTTCCTTTTGAAAAACTCCAAAGGCTTGTCTTTTAATGCAGAGTGCTTAGTCTCCATGCGGCAAAGCAGTTTTGAAGGTTTTGTGGCTTCATTGGATAGCCAGTTATCACATATTATACAAAACAGGCTTTGAGAATGTGAATTACCTGTTGCAATGAACCCATAATTTAAGTAGGATTCTTTAAGTATTTTCTTTTAAATGCACTTTTTTTTGTTGTTGTTGGCAGTCTTAGAGTCTTCTGATCTCACATCATTGGATCTTCCCCTCTTTCAAAGAAGCCCTACTGTGATGTTTGTTTTTTTGCTCATTTTGGCTAGGGTTAGCTTGCGGTACTCTTGCCTGGAAAGTCCCATGGGCAGAGGAGTCTGGTAGGCTGCAATCCACAGGGTTGCTAAGAGTTGGATATGACTGAGCAACTCCACTTTCACTTTTCACTTTCATGCATTAGAGAAGGAAATGGCAACCCACTCCAGTGTTCTTGCCTGGAGAATCCCAGGGACGGGGGAGCCTGGTGGGCTGCCGTCTATGGGGTTGTATAGAGTCAGACATGACTGAAGTGATTTAGCAGCAGCAGCTTGTGGGCTTAACCAAAACTGTGACTGAGGCAAGTGCACAGTGTGGGAAAGAGGCATGGATGGAGTGGCAAATAAAATAATGGGCAAGCCACGAACAGACTGAAATGTGTCCGATTCTGACTTAAAGCCTGCCACCAGATGCAGCTTAATTGTCACTTGGCACTCACTGATAGGGCTTTGATAATGAGTCTGCAGGTTATTGATTTATTATGGTTTCTTTGTAGTCCTCTGCTAATGATAATCTGTATTTGCAGCTGTCTCTCAGCACTAGCATCACCTCCTCAGCTCCACCTCAGATCATCAGGCTTTAGATTCTCATAAGGAACAGGCAACCTAGATCCCTCCATGTATAGTTCATAATGAGCTTCCCTGGTGGCTCAGAGGTTAAAGCTTCTGCCTCCAATGCGGGAGACCCGGGTTAAATCCCTGGAATGGGAAGATCCCCTGGAGAAGGAAATGACAATCCACTCCAGTATTCTTGCCTGGAGAATCCCATGGATGGAGAAGCCTAGTAGGTTACAGTTCACAGGGTCGCAAAGAGTCAGACACGACTGAGCGACTTCACCACCACCACCACAGTTCATAATAGAATTCGGCCTCCTATAAGAATCTAATACCACCGCTGATCCAACAGGAAGCAGAGCTCAGGCAGTAATGTGAGCAATGGGGAGTGGCTGTAAATAGAGGAAACTTCGCTGGCCCACCTGCTACTCACATCCTGCTGTGCAGCCCAGTTCCCAACAGGCCATGGGCCAGTGTCTGACCTGGGGGCTGGGGACCCATGATTTATACTATGACTAAGTTTATAAGCATTTTATATAGACACTTAAAAAAATTTGCCAATCAGAGTCATGAATGCATGCACGCTCAGTCACTTGGTCATATTCACCTCTGTGCAACCCCATGGGCTACAGCCCACCAGTCTTCTCTTTCCCTGGGATTTTCCCAGAAAGAATACTGCAGTGGGTTGCCATTTCCTTCTCCAGGGTATTTTCCTGACTCAGGATCAAACCTGCATTTCTTGCAGTGGGAAGTGGATTCTTTGACACTGAGCCCTCTGGGAAAACTAAACAGAGTAAGACATTCCCAAATTATGAACAAAAGAAAGAAGAGAAAGTTAAGCAATTAATTATAAATAAGAAAGTTGTGTTTACTTATTCTGAACTGTGATTCTTCCAAACACTGGCAGAGGAGAACACTTAATTTTAAAGAAGAAGCACAAGGGTAATGGGATCACTCTTGGTCTCTTCATCTCAGGGACTATCATTTTGTATGTGGAACCAGTGAATAGATATGGTTAAAGAATCAACAGCATGGGCTTCCCTGGTGATGCAGTGATTAAGAATCCACCTTGTGAAACAGGGGACACCAATTAAATCCCTGGTCCAGGAATATCTCACAGCCTCTGGACAACTAGGCCCATGGCTACAACTGCTGAGCCTGTGCTCCGGAGCCCATGAGCCACAACTACAGAGCCTACATGCAGCACCTATTGAAACTTACGTGCCCTAGAGCCCATGGTCCACAACAAGAAAAACCACTGTAATGAGAAGCCAGCACACCACAAGTAGAGAGTAGACTCCACTCTCCAAAACTAGAGAAAGTCTGGCACAGCAATGAAGACCAAGTGCAGCCAAAAACAAACATTTTTTTCAAAAAAGAAATAGCAGTATGCATCTAGATTAGCCACCAATCCCAGGCTCCCTGTGCTAGTGTGAGAACTGTAGAATAAAGTCACCAATTTACAGGACATGCACTTTACTTTTGTATTTCTCAAATGTCATTTTTCTTAATTTTTATTCATTATGTCTATCCTATATTTCTAAAATCTGAAAAGCAAAGGAAACATGTCTTAGTTAAAAAGGATATATTTAACCACTTTATAAGTCAGGGAAAGGACTGGTCCTTAGTTTAACTCCTTGATGCTTACTCATTTTAAGTCACTGGTAGAAAGCTGTCACATTTAGAAAATTGGCAGGAGGAAAATATATATAAAAACTAAAAACAGCAGTAGGCTGACATGATGTGTCACGAACTTGCTGCCATAGACATTTTAATAATCAGAAATAATAAGTATGGAGAGAACTTTTAGGAGTTATCATCTATTTTTGAGCTGAACGTTCTAAAATTTGTGAATGACTAAGTGATGAGGCATCCCTCTGCATTTCACATTCATATGTGAATATTAGGGAGAGATTAATGAGTATTTTTCTTTAGCTTCTGAGAAATAAACAGTTCCAAGGTGAGGAAGAGTGCTTTGCCCTGCTTTAAAACGAAGTTTGTCTCTGGATTGAGATACTGGGAATTTTATAAATCCCTATAAAATTATCTAAAGGCCCGAAATAAAAGGACTGAGTTTTCACTTTTATTTTACCCAATCTGATGTTACAATGGATTGAAGAAAACTATATCTACTTGAACAAAGAGGTAGTATAAAAATTTATATTGTAGCCAATAATAGTTGTCCTTTTGTCAGGTCTTTCTATACTTTTTCCCTCCAATGAGCATGTATTAAGCACTGACTGATCATGAGATAAAGAGTAGACTGGTTCAAAACATAAATGATCCATATTTTCTTCTGCAATAAATGGATATTTTCAAGAAAACAAAAGAGATTATCAGGTCTTGGGAAGAAATAACAGGTAGTGTGTAAGACATATTGGAGGAGGATAAAGCTGAAGGTGAAGAAGTGAAGTCTCTCAATCATGTCCGACTCTTTGAGACCCCATGGACTGTAGCCTGCTAGGCTCCTCCATCCATGGAATTTTCCAGGCAAGAATACTGGAATGGGTTGCCATTTTCTTCCCCAGGGTATCTTCCCAACCCAGGGATTGAACCTAGGTCTCCTGCATTGTAGGCAGATGCTTTTAACTAGGGAAACTGGCAAATATCATTGCTGGGGAAATGGAGAGGAAGGTAGAATTAATGGGTTTGCCTTGTGTAAACTACTGCTTTAATTTCTCAGGCTTATGTCTTGTATTCTTCTATTATTGTCTTCCATAAAAAGTCTTCTGAGCTAAGATGCTTTCCTAATAACTTCAATTTAATTAGTATGGGTCTAATGGGCTAAATTCTGGTAAGCAAAGTTGGCACTGGGGAATGAAGAAGAACATTACAGTGTTGGATCATCTACATATTTTAGGGAAAAATTCAGAATTTCTTCCAGTATCTCCTTTTATTCAGAGAAAGGCTCTTATTTTATTGGAATATGATTCTATGTTTTAGGTTAGATGAATTGGAGAAGAAGTAGTAGGTTGTAGACTAAGTAACTTTTAACAGTGTTTTCTTTTCTGTTCTTGTCTGGTAGAACAATAAATTGCCTGGAACTGAGTAGTCAACTAGGAGGTGAGGAGTACAGGCAGTGTGGAGTGACTTTATGAAGTAAGTTTGGAAAGAATGACAAGAAGTTGCTAGGAAAGGAAAATACTGGCATTAAGGAAAAAATAGAAGGGGTAACAACACATTTTTTACTGGACATTTCTTGATTCCAGTTCAGTCACTCCACAGGTGCTCTTCTCATTCATTTTTTCAGTTGTCATTTTCTCTCTTCAGACACCTTTTGAAAACTCATGGTTCTTAAAAAGTCTTTCCTAGAAGTAATCATCACATCATATACTACTATATACTGCATATATAACATTTTAGCTATAAGTATTAATTATTCCATGTCTTTGTAGTCGTTATGTACTTTTGTTCAGTTTTTAAAAAGTCAGTCTTTCAAAGATCAGTGTGACTCAACTATTTAATCCTAATACCTCTTATTACACAAACACAAACACCACACATACAGACACTAAAATATACTGTTCTTATTTTTGCCATCCTACTTACATCATCTTTAAGTGTTTCATCCATTCAAAATATTACCGAACATCTTACGTGCAGAAATGATGGATATAAAGTGAGGCAGATAGGACTATGCTTGCTATGCTGCTAGTTCCTCCTCTGAGAGGTGAGAGGTCATTGTTGTGCCATGAAGATACTGGAATTCTTGGCCTCCAGAGGAGAGGAATTCAATCCAGACCAGGGACGAGACTTGATGGCTCAGAGCTTTTGTGTAATAATAAAAGCCTCATCCCTGGCCCTGGATTGAATTCCTCTCCTCCAGAGGCCAAGAATCCTGGTGTCTTGAACGGCTCAACAACTTCTCAGAGGCTTGGGTAGCTTTGTGGCCTATGCAGCTATTCATCTATTCAACAATTAATGCCTCTTTTTCTAATGGCTAATTCATTCTTGCTTTTGTTGATGTATTAGACAAAAAGCAATTGACTTAGAGAGATTATACCTGTCACTTGGTGCAAGAAGTGAACCATAACCAATTAAGTGAGTCATATTAATCTTGTTCTTCTTTGCCAATGGGAAAAAGTTGGGCTTAGTTCTATTTATGGCAATGGAATATACTTGGTAGGGAAGTACTTTCTTATTTCTCTCTATCTTTGCTAGGTATACCAGTAAGCAGAAGTACTGTCTGGAACAATAGTAGCTATCTTGACTCTTTTGACTTAGTCAAGAGAATCTCAGAGACTTAAACTTGGAATGCTGGCAGCTTTGAGCCACTAAAGTTTTTAGAATCACTTACCTCTAGATTTTGTTGTTAACCATAATTTAAACTTCTGTGGTTTCAGTTCAGTTCAGTTGCTCAGTCATGTCTGACTCTTTGAGACCCCATGGACTGCAGTATACCAGGCCTCCCTGTCCATCACCAACTACCGGAGTTTACTCAAACTTCTGTCCATTGGGTCGTTGATGCCATTCAACCATCTCATTCTCTGTCATCCCTTTCTCTTACTGCCCTCAATCTTTGCCACCATCAAGGTCTTTGTCAATGAGTTGGCTCTTCACATTGCTGCTGCTGCTAAGTGGCTTCAGTCGTGTCCGACTCTGTGCAACCCCATAGACGGCAGTCCACCAGGCTCCCCCGTCCCTGGGATTCTCCAGGCAAGAACACTGGAGTGGGTTGCCATTTCCTTCTCCAATACATGAAAGTGGAAAGTGAAAGTGAAGTCACTCAGTTGTGTCCGACTCTTAGTGACCCCACGGACCGCAGCCCACCAGGCTCCTCTGTCCATGGGATTCTCCTGGCAAGAGTACTGGAGTGGGTTGCCATTGCCTTCCCTGGCTCTTCACATTAAGTGGCCAGAATATTGGAACTTCAGCTTCAACAATCAGCCCTTTCAATGAATATTCAGGGTTGATTTCATTTAGAATTGACTGGTTTGATCTTGCAGTCCAAGGAACTCTCAAGAGTCTTCTCTAGCATCACACTTCTAAAGCATCAGTTCCTCAGTGCTCAGCCTTCTTTATGGTCCAACTCTCACATCCATACATGACTACTGAAAAACCAGGGCTGTGATGATATGAACTTTTGTTGACAAAGTGATGTCTCTGCTTTTTAATATGCTGTCTAGGTTTGTCAGCTTTTCTTCCAAGGAGTAAGTGTGTTTAATTTTGTGGCTGCAGTCAGCATCTGCAGTGATTTTGCAACCCAAGAAAAAAAAATTTGTTACTGCATACACTTTTTGTCCATCTTTTGCCAAATGATGGGACTGGATGCCATAATCTTAGTTTTTTTGAAGGCTGAGTTTTAAACCAGTTTGAACATTCTCTTTCACCCTCATCAAGAGGCTCTTTAGTTCCTCTTCACTTTCTGTCATTAGAGTGATATCATCTGCATATCTGAGACTGTTGATATCTCTCCCTGAAATCTTGATTCCAGTTTATGATTCATCCAGCATGGCATTTCACATGATTTATTCTGCCTATAAATTAAATAAGCAGGGTGACAATATACAGACTTGATGTGATCCTTTCCTAATTTTGAACCAGTCCGTTGTTTCATGTCTGATTCTGACTGTTGTTTTTTGACTTGTAAACAGGTTTCTCAGGAGACAGGTATGTATTTTTTTGTGAATTGTGGACTCATCCTCACTTTTACTCATCTAGCTATTAATTCATTCATTTACTCTTCCAACCCACAAGTATTTTTTCACTTAATGCAGGAGCAAAAATTAACAAATTTACTCATTTTCAATCTTAAACAGCAACTTTTAATACTTTATGAGAAAAAATGGGCAGTAGACATAACGTACCTCTGCTGATGACTCAAGTATGACTGCTAGCTTGAAGAAAAACAGTTGATTTGAAAGATGAAAAGAAACATTTCCTTGAAACTCAATATTTACTTGAAAGAACAGTTGATACAAAGTTATGATTATTTTAACTTGAGTATTAACATAATTTTTTCTGAAAATGAACAATGTGAGCCTCAGTTCAGTTCAGTTCAGTCGCTCAGTTATGTCTAACTGTTTGCGACCCCATAAACCACAACATATCAGGCCTCCCTGTCCATCACCAACTCCTGGAGTCCACCCAAACCCATGTCCATTGAGTCATTGATGCCATCAGCCATCTCAACCTCTGTTGACCCCTTCTCCTCCCACTCTCAATCTTTCCTAGCATCAGGGTCCTTCCCAATGAGTCAACTCTTTGCATCAGGTTGCCAAAGTATTGGAGCTTCAGCTTCAACATCAGTCTTTCAGTGAACACCCAGGACTGATCTCCTTTAGGATGGACTGGTTGGATCTCCATGCAGTCCAAGGGACTCTCAAGAGTCTTCTCCAACAAGTTCAAAAGCATCAATTCTTTGGTGCTCAGCTTTCTTTATAGTCCAACTCTCACATCCATACATGACCATTAGAAAAACCATAGCCTTGACTAGACAGACCTTTGTTGAAAAAGTAATGTCTCTGCTTTTTAATATGCTGTCTAGGTTGGTCATAACTTTCCTTCCAAGGAGTAAGTGTCTTTTAATTTCATGGATGCAATCACCATCTGCAGTGATTTTGGATTCCCAAAAAATAAAGCCTGACACTGTTTCCACTGTTTCCCTATCTATTTCCCATGAAGTGATGGGACCAGATGCCATGATCTTCGTTTTCTGAATGTTGAGCTTTAAACCAACTTTTTCACTCTCCTCTTTTACTTTCATCAAGATGCTTTTCAGTTCCTCTTCACTTTCTGCCATAAGGGTGGTGTCATCTGCATATGTGAGGTTATTGATATTTCTTCTGGCAATCTTGATTCCAGCTTGTGCTTCCTCCAGCCCAGTGTTTCTCATGATGTACTCGAATATAAGTTAAATAAGCAGGGTGACAATATACAGCCTTGACGTACTCCTTTTCCTATTTGGAACCAGTGTGTTGTTCCCTGTCCAGTTCTAACTGTTGCTTCCTGACCATACAGGTTTCTCAAGAGGCAAGTCAGGTGGTCTGGTATGCCCATCTCAGAATTTTCCACAGTTTATTGTGATCTACACAGCAAAAGGCTTTGGCATAGTCAATAAAGCAGAAGTAGATGTTTTTCTGGAACTCTCTTGCTTTTCTGATGATCCATTGGATGTTGGCAATTTGATCTCTGATTCCTCTGCCTTTTCTAAAACCAGCTTGAAAATGTGAGCCTACAGGTCAAGAAAAGTAACTGATGGTATTTACCAACCCAGAAGTATTTACTGAATGCCTAAACTTGTTCACAGTTTAGATTTAAGAAAGTGAATTTCTAGGAAGGCAAAAATGGCTAAGAAGATTTTCAAGGTATATTATCATTGCACTGAAAATTATAACCCAAAGGAATGTGTGTGTAAGAATGCAATTTTGCATAGCCACCAAATAAGTGGAGAAGACTAGATGAGTCTTCCAGAAATTTATGTACACAAGTAATCTCTAGTGAGGTTGTGAATTGAAGTGGTTTGTTTGTTGCACACTGTTATTATCTAGGACCTTTTATTTATTCAACAGTTATTTAATGAGTTATGTCCATAGACAAGGAACTATATTGATCCTGAAGGGAATATACAATTGAATGAAATTCTGTCCCTTCCCTCAAGTAGTTTACATCCCAGTAAGGAAGATGACACATTCCCATAGGTGATAGTCTGTAAGGCAGAATGTAAAAGTCTCTATATGAAGGACTTTCAGGGCAGAAATTTTAACCATTAAATTAATGAATGCATTGTGGAGAGATGTGAGACCAGATTAAGGACTTTAAATTTTATTTGATAGGTAATGGAAATACATCAACAATTTTTGAACAAGATTAATGTAAACAATTTTAAACAAGATGGTGGAGTAGAAGAACATGCTTTCACCTTCTCCTGGAAGAACACCAAAATCATAACTAACTGCTGGGCAACCACTGACAAAAGAATGTTGAAACCCACCATGAGGACAAGATACCTCATGTCCAAAAACAAAAGAGAAGCTGCAATAAGATGATAGGAGGGGTGCAATCTTGTTGAAATCAAACCCCATACCTGCCAGAGACTCTTGGAGAGTACAAACAAAACATTACATGCACCAGGACCCTGGGGAAAGTTGCAGTGACCCCTGACAAGAGACTGAGCCAAACCTACCCGTGAGTGTTTGAGCGTTTCATGAGTAGGTGTGGGTCAGCAGTGGTCTGCGGAGAGGGGTACTGGCAGCATCAATCTTAGGAAGCGTGGTGTGTTGGCATAAGTGTTCTTGGAGGAGATTACCATTAACCCTACCATAGAGTTGCCTAGTTCTGGGTGACCCAGAAACTGGAGAACAATTATATCAAAGAAATTCTCACACTGTTGAGAAGGTTCTAGGATGCACAGCAGACTTCCTAACCTGCGAATCTATCCCCAGATCTGAAGGTCAATGGGATTTGATTACAGAACTTCCACAGAACTGGGGGAAATAGAGACTCTTGGAGAACACAGAAAAAAACCTTGTGTGCACCAGGACTCAGGGGAAAGGAGCAGTGACCCCACAAAAGACTGACCCAACTTGCCTGTGAGTGTGTGGGAGTCTCCTGGAGAGCTGTGGTTTGACAGTGGTCTGCTGCAGGGTCAGGACCACTGGTAGCAACAGTTCTGGCAGGCGCAATTTGTTGGCATAAGCATTCTTGGAGGAGGTTGCAGTGAGCCCTACCATAGAGATTACCATATAACAGTCCTACTATAGGGACTGCAGACTCCAAGACTGGGTTGCCTCAGGCAAAACTACAGGGAGGAAGCACAGCCCAAACCGTCAGCAGAAAATTGGATTAAAGATTTACTGAGCATGGCCCTGCCCTCCAGAGCAAGATCCAGTTTTCCCCATAGCCAGTCCCTCCCGTCAGGAAGACTGCTCAAGCCCCTTATCCTCATCTACAAAGGGCAGGTAGAAGAAGCAGGCAGAAGAAGCAAGAACTACAATCCCACAGCCTCCAGAACAAAAACTGCAATCACAGAAAACAAACCAAAATGATCACATGGATCACAGACTTGTCTAACTAAATAAAATTATGAGCCATGCCGTGCAGGGTCTTCCAAGATGGACGAGTCATGGTGGAGAGTTCTGATAAAACCTGGCCCATTGAGAAATGAGTGGCAAACCACTTCAGTATTCTTGCCACGCAAACCCCATGAACAGTATGAAAAGGCAAAAAGATATGACACTGGAAGATGATCCCCCTAAGCTGGTAGGTGTCCAATATGCTACCGGAGAAGAGCAGAGCAAAGCTCCTAAAAGAATGAAGGGGATGAGCCAGAATGGAAATGATGCCCAGTTGTGGATGTATCTGCTGGTAAAATTAAAGCCTGATACTGTAAAGAATAATATTGCACCTGGAATATCAGGTCCATGAATCAAGGTAAATTGGATGTGGTCAGGCAGGTGATGGCAACAGTGAATGTTGACATTTTATGTATGTAAACTAAAATGGTTGAGAATGGGAGAATTTAATTCAGATGACCATTATATCTACTACCGGTTCTTGAATCTCTTACAAGAATCCCTCACAAGAAATGATGTAGCCACCATAGTCAATAAACGAGTCTGAAATGCAGTACTTGGGTACAGTCTCAAAAATGACAGAATGATCTCAGTTCATTTCCAAGGCAAACCATTCAACACCACACTAATCCAAGTCTGTGTCCCAACCACTAATACCAAAGAAGCTGATGTTGAATGGTTCTGTGAAGACCTACAAGAACTTCTAGAACTAATGCACACACACACAAAATGTCCTTTTCCTCAAGGGGATGGAATGCAAAAGTAGGGAGTCAAGAGATACCTGGAGCAACAGGAAAATCTGGCCTTGGAGTACAAAATGAAGTAGGGCAGAGACTAACAGAACTTCACCAAGACACTGGGCATAGCAAACAACACAAGTGATGAAATCCCTTGGAAATCACTGCTTGGTCATCATGTGGATGTAGAAATCACCAGATGGATAATACTGAAATCAGATTGATTGTATTCTTTGCAGTCAAAGATGGAGAAACTCTATACAGTCAGCAAAAAAAAGACCTGGATCTGACCATGGCTCAGATCATCAGCTCCTTATTGCAAAATTCAGGCTAAAATTGAAGAAAGTAGGAAAACGCACTAGGCCATTTGCTGCTGCTGCTGCTGCTGCTAAGTTGCTTCAATCATGTCCGACTCTGTGCGACTCTATAGATGGCAGCCCAGCAGGCTCCCTTGTCCCTGGGATTCTCCAGGCAAGAACACTGGAGTGGGTTGTCATGTCCTTCTCTAATGCATGATAGTGAAAAGTGAAAGTGAAGACGCTAAGTCATGTCTGACTCTTAGTGACCTCATGGACTGTAGCCCACCAGGCTCCTCCGTTCATGGGATTTTCCAGGCAAGAGTACTGGAATGGGTTGCCATTGCCTTCTCCGACTAAGCCATTTAGGTACGAGCTAAATAAAATCCTTTACTATTATACAGTGGAAGTGATAAATAGATTCAGGGATTAGATCTGATAGAGTGTCTGAAGAACTATGGATGAAGGTTTGTAACATTGTACAGAGGGCAGTGACCAAAACCATCTGAAAAAAAAAATGCAAGAAGGCAAAATGGTTGTCTAAGGGAGCCTTACAAACAGCTTACAAACAGAGGAAAAGTGAAAGACAAAGGAGAAAAAGAAAGATATATCTACTCAAACTGAAGGTAGAGTTCCAAAGAATAGCAAGCAGAGATAAGAAAGGTTTCTTAAATGAGCAACAAGAGAATAGAGGAAAACAATAGAATGGGAAAGACTAGAGATCTCTTCAAGAAAATTAGAGGTATGAAGAAAATATTTCAAGCAAATATGAGTACAAAAAAGACAGAAACAGTAAGGAACTAACTGAAGTAGAAAAGATTAAAAAGAGGTGGCAAGAATATACAGAAATGAATAAAAAGTGTTAATGACTTGGATAACCATGACGGTGTGCTCACAAAACTAGAGCCAGACATCCTAGAGTGTGAAGTCAAGTAGGCCTTAGGAAGCATCACAGCAAAGGTAGCAGAGGTGAGGAAATTCCAGCCAAGCTATTTCAAATTCTAAAAGATGTTGCTGTTTAAGTGCTGCACTCAATATGCCAGCACATTTGGAAAACTCAACAGGGGCCACAGGATTGGAAAAGGTCAGTTTTCATCCCAATCCCAAAGAAGGGTAATGCCAAAGAATGTTCAAACTACCATACAATGCACTCATATCTGCATGCTAGCAAGGTAATGCACAATATCCTTCAAGCTAGGCTTCAACAGTTTGTGAACCAAGAATTCCAGATGTTCAAGCTGGATATAGAAAAGACAGAAGAGCCAGAGATTATATTGTCAATATCTGTTGGATCAGACAAAAAGCAAGAGAATTCCAGAAAAACATCTACTTCCACTTCATTGACTACATGAAAGCTTTTGATTGTGTGGATCACAACAAACTGGAAGATTCTTCAAGAGATGGGAATACCAGACCACCTTACCTGCCTCCTGAGAAACCTGTATGCAGGTCAAGAAGTAACAGAACTGGACATGAAACAATGGACTTCCTCAAAATGGAAAAGGAGTATGGTGACCCAGCATATTTAACTTCTATGTAGAGTACATCATGCAAGATGCCAGTCTGGAAGACCCTCAAGCTAGAATCAAGATTCCTGGGAAAAATATCAACAACCTCAGATATGCAAATGATACCACTCTAATGGTAGAAAGTGAAGAGGAACTGAAGAGCCTCTTGGTGAAGGTGAAAGAGGAGAGTGAAAAAACTGGCTTAAAAGCCAACATTCAAAAGCTAAGATCATGGCATCCAGTTCCATCACTTCATAGCAAGTTGCTGTTGTTCAGTTGCTCAGTTGTGTCCTCCTCTTTGTGACCCCATGGGTGCCAGGTTTCCTTGTCTTTCACCATATCCTGAAGTTTGCTCAAATTCATGTCCATTGAGTCGGTGATGCCACTCAAGCATCTTGTCCTCTCTCATCTACTTCTCCTCTGCCTTCAGGCTTTCTCAGCATCAGGGTCTTTTCTAATGAGTCAGCTCCTCACATTAAGTGGCCAAAGCACTGGAGCCTTAGCTTCAGCATCATTACTTCCAATGAATATTCAGGGTTGGTCTCCTTTATGATTGACTGATTTGATCTCCTTGTTTGCCAAGGGACTCTCAAGAGTTCTCCAACACCACATTTCAAAAGCATTAATTCTTCAGCTCTCAGCTCCAACTCTCACTTCCCTACATTACTCCTGGAAAAACCATAGCTTTGGCTCTACAGACCTTTGTCAGCAGTAAAGTTTGTCTACTTTCTTGGGCTCCAAAATCACTGCAGACGGTGATTGTAGCTATGAAATTAAAAGATGCTTGTCCAACCTAGAGGATGTATTTGTATAGACATCATATACAGACTTATGCTGACAAAGATCTGTATAGTCAAAGCTATGGTACCATGTATGGATATGAGATTTAGACAATAAAGAAGGATGATCGACAAAGATTTGATGTTTTTGACCTGTGGTGCTGGAGAAGACTCTTGCTAGTTGCTTGGAACAAGGAGATCAAACCAGTCAACCCTAAAGGAAATCAACCTGAATATTCATTGGAAGCACTGATGCTGAAGTTGAAGATCCAGTATGGGCCATCTGATGCAAAGAGCTGACTCACTGGAAAAGATACTGATGCTGAAAAAGATTGGAGACGGGGAGAAAGGAGACAGAGGATGAGATGATTGGGTGGCATCAATGGACATGAGTTTGAGCAAACTCCAGGAGACCATGAAGGACAGGGAAACCTGGCATAAATGTATTCCATGGGGTAACAAAGAGTCACATGAATTTTTAGTGACTAAATAACAACAATGATGTATGCAAAGCAGAATTGGACAGCACTCAGTTGCTCCTCTTACCACACTGAAATGCACATTTGTACTCATCTCACACGCTAGCCAAGTAATGCTCAAAATCCTCTAAGCCAGGCTTCAACAGTACATGAACTGTGAACTTCCAGATGTTCAAGCTGGATTTAGAAAAGACAGAGGAACCAGAAATCAAATTGCTGACATCTGTTGGATCATAGAAAAAGCAAGAGAGTTCCAGAAAAATATCTATTTCTGCTTTATTGACTATGCCAAAGCCTTTAACTGTGTGAATCACAACAAATTGTGGAAAGTTCTTCAAGAGACGGGAAAAGCAGACTACCTCACCTGCCTCTTGAGAAGTCTGTATGCAGGTCAAGAAGCAACAGTGAGAACAGGACATGGAACAACAGACTGGTTCCAAATTGGGAAAGGAGTATGTCAAGGATGTATATTGCCACTCTGCTTATTTAACTTAGATACAGAGTACAACATGCAAAATATCAGGCTGGATGAAGCACAAGCTGGAATCAAGATTGCTGGGAGAAATATCAATAACCTCAGATACGCAGATGATACCACCGTTATGGCAGAAAGTGAAGTGGAACTAAAGAGTCTCTTGATGAAAGTGAAACAGGAGAGTGAAAAAGTTGGCTTAAAACTCAGTATTCAGAAAATTAAGAACATGGCATCTGGTCCCATCACTTCATGGCAAATAGGTGGGGAAACAGTGTAAACAGTGAGAGACTATTTTTCTGGGCTTTAGTTGGTGACTAAAGCCATGAAATCAACAGACACTAGTTCCTTGGAAGAAAAACTATGACTAACCTAGACAGCATATTAAAAAGCAGAGACATTACTTTGTCAACAAAGATCCGTCCGATCAAAGCTATGCTTTTTCCAGTAGTCATGTATGGATATGAGAGTTGTTTATAAAGAAAGCTGAGCTCCTAAGAATTGATGCTTTTGAACTGTGGTGTTGGAAAAGACTCTTGAAAATCTCTTGACTTGCAAGGAGATCAAAAGTCAATTCTAAAGGAGATCAGTCCTGAATATTCATTAGAAGGACTGAAGCTGAAGCTGAAGCTGAAATGCCAATCCTTTAGCCACCTGATGCGAAGAACTGACTCACTGGAAAAGACCCTGAGGGAAAGATTGAAGGTGGGAGGAGAAGGGAATGACAGAGGATGAGATGGTTGGATGGCATCACTGACTCAATGAATATGAGTTTGAATAAGCCCTAGAAGTTGGTGATGGATAGGGAAGCCTGGTGTGCTGCAGTCCTTGGGGTCCCAAAGAGTCGGACATGACTGAACACAACTGAGTTCAGGCTGAACTGAACTGAATGCACATTAATTTGCTATAAGCTGTTTTTCCTTTCTAAAATGTGAGTTCCTGAAGAATAGGGATTTTGTTTTGGTTTATTGCCTTTAATGCCTGCTTTCAGAACTGTGCCTGGTATCTGATCAGTTCTCAAATACTTGTTAACTAGTGAATAGATTAATCCAGAAGTTCTCAAACCTTTTTGCTTCATGTTGAAAAAAAGAAAAAATTAATAATTCTAATTGATTTTCAAATGGTGCCTATTTAAAAATTTTTTGTATTACTGTAACTATAGAAAACTCAAAGATACAACATCAATTAAAGAAATATAGTGTGAACTAATGGTGAATCTGAACTACCTTGGGCTATTAGTTAACGCAATAGAGGTCAAGATAGATTTCAGTTGAAAATTTAACATATCTTGCAATAGCCCTGTATGTTTCCTGCAGTGCTCTGGGGTGCCTGATTTACAATTTGAGATAAGAACATATTGAGTCCCTATATCCTCATTGCTCTTCTACAGGACATATTACTACCATCCTACTAAGTGTAGAATTTTTAGCCAGGTTTCACTTTTCCCAGCTGCTCTAACTCTGGGTTTCAAGCCATTAAATAGAGCACAAAGGTAAAACTGATTTGCACAGTAAGAGAGCCAAAATAAATGTGCAGTTAACCAATTTATCATGATAATCATTTAATACAACTAGATCAACATTTTACATTTGACCTATGATAGAACTATGTTATATGGAACATATTTCTACGGGATGCTCCAAGAAGACAAGGAGACCAATATTCAAATAAAAACTGTTAAAGCTGCAAGTTGCTATATTTATCCTCAATAAAAGTGTAGCTGTAATTTTCCTTACTTTTCTTTTACTTTTTTTGGCCATGTAACAAACAAGAACTTAGTTTCCTGACTAGGGATCAAACCTGTAACCCCTGCAGTAGAAGCCCAGAGTCCTAACCACTGGACCACCAGGGAAGTCCCCTGTAGGTATACTTTTAAGTCTTGTCATTGATGTAATTTTTGGAGAAAATTCTATACCTATGTGAAATATACTCATCGATTATAGGTGAAGTTCACAATTCTAAAAATATTACAAGATGGACATTGTAAGGTGAAAAATGCTTTTATGCTCTGAGAAGCCTCACATTAAAAAAAAAAACTTGTTTATTTTGTTTTATTCTGAGTTTTCTAAAATTACTTGACCATAAATGTTTTTTTTTCATATATCATCTGTTCATATATTGTGACTTCAATTATCAAGAAATTCTGCCTTATTGTTTGGCTATTTAAAAATAGTCCTCAAATATTTGATTCACATGCTCAGATTTCCCACAAGGTGGTAGTGTTACATCATCAAAATCCTTCACAAAAATGGCTTAACAACTACAGTTCCCCAGGCATTAACTGAGTGCCTGCTATGTGTAAGATATTGTCTAATGATACACAGAGTAGAGTCTTTTCTAAAACAAGGTTCCAAGTTTTTTCACTCTCAGGCTAATGCTGTTTCCATTACATACAGCGTATGTAATTAAAGAAAGCAATTACTTAGTTTACTTAACCAAAGTCTTTGAGAAGCTATATACTTATAAACTTGTAAAAGAAAATTTTTTAAGGCAATTATGCAGGGAAAATCTCTTCATGAGAATGCAAAGCTGACAGCACAAGATTCATGAATCCTAGACCCCATGAAGGTGAGAGAGTTTATTTTAGAGAAAGTTCAGCTCAAGAAAACTTACAGAGCAGATATAAACAGTTCTAGCACATAAGATGAATACATATACTCCAGGTCATAGTGTGATCTATGAAACTGGTGATTCTGAAACTGCTTTACAGACTGGTGTAATGGTACAAGAAGGGACCTGAGGTCACTAAATTTAAAGGAAAGCAAATTACTTGTCAGGATCACAGGATTTTTTTCTAACTTATGAGCAGAGTAAAATCTAACCAGATCTTTAGGTACTTAGATTATTATTCTAATAATATTATTATTTATAATCATAATTATTATACAATTATTATTATCATTATTATTATTATGGCTTTCTTTATTTCTAAAATCTCTGATATATATTTTTCAGCACTGGTACCTTCTGAGTCTCACAGCATATCCAGAGCTCCCTGTCTTATGAGCAGAAATCTGTCTGATTCATCAGACTCAAAGTTCTTCTATCATAGTATAGGACAATCTCAGTATACCCAGAACCTGCCATGGTGCCTATTACACCATCAATATCTCAGAAGTGTAGATGCATCTATTCTGACCCATCCCCTCATCACCATACAGTCAAATAGCTGTGCCAGTAGACTGGAGGCAAGAGAGATAATTTGATAAAGTCTTCAGAGCCTTCCTTCATTTTTAGTAATATTTTTTTAAGAGTAATATTTTGCAAACAGCATTGCTGATTTTCTTGCCTATCACATATTAATTATTATGATTTTATATTACATGGCAGACTCTTTCCCTATCCTGATATTTATATATGTTTTTTAATATTTTTACTTAGTATTACTTATTTTTTATGCTATTTGAATCTCTAATCATTCTAGAGTTTATTTGTGCATAAGTTTAGATAGTTTTTAGGGCTTCTCTGGGGGCTTAGATGGTAAAGAATCTGCCTGCAATGCAGGAAACCTGGGTTCAATCCTTGGGTCAGGAAGATTCCCTGCAGAAGGGAGTAGCTACCCACTCCAGTATTCTTGCCTGGGAAATACTATGAAGAGAGTTACTTGGTGGGTTTTTACAGTCCATGAGTCACAAAGAGTTAGACACAATGAATGACTAACACTTTCATAACATTTTTCAGATAGTTTTTAATATAGTTTATTGATTTGCTTATCCTTTTCCCACTGATTTAAGATATCACATTTGTCATGATTTTTACATATAATACAATAAAAATACAACCTTAGAGAAGAGAATCTTCCAAATCCAGGAATTGAACCTAAGTCTCATGCTTTGCAGGCAGATTCTTTACCATCTAAGCCACTGAGAAGCTCCAATATAAATCTATAACTGTATACAAACTACAACAATAATGCAATAGTAAAAATGGGTAATTCATATGTACAAGTATGTATTAAAATGTGTAAAATATATTCATATATAATATACGAGATAATATATAATTTGCTTTTATAATTTTATTATATATTTCAGATTTGCCTATTTTCCTGATTTTTTATTGTGGAAAGGACAGAATATATTACTTTTTCCTTTGAAACATATCAGGAAGAATATTTAATAAATATTATCAATATAGCCCCAATGCATTGACGGATCTATGAGGATTTAGTTTTTATTACTGTCAAAACTGAGGATTATGAAAGATAATGAGGGACCATGGTGACAAAATCCCTGAGCTGAGTAGGGGGTTTACATGTTTTTCACATCTATTCTTTGGGACAGGTCTTTATATTTGAGAAACATTTATTGAGAATTAAGGATAACATTATTTTTTCTATAGACATACTTATTAAATTTTAAAGGATAGTTGAAAGAAAGACCAGAGTAATCCCAAAGAGCAAGATAAAATTTTTTTCATTCTCATTTCTGAAGGATGGATAGGAAATTGCATAAAATTATTATGAAGCTGAGCACTGACTATTGATGCTTTTGAAATGTGATGTTGGAGAAGACTCTTGAGAATCCCTTGGACTGCATGAAGTTCCAACCAGTCAGTCCTAAAGGAAATCAATTCTGAATATTCATTGGAATGACTGATGCTCAAACTGAAACTCCAGTACTTTGGCCACCTGATGCGAAGAACTGACTCTTTGGAAAAGACCCTGATGCTGGGAAAGATTGAAGATGGGAGGAGAAGGTGACGACAGAGGATGAGATGGCTGGATGGCATCACTGACACGAAGGACATGAGCTTGAGTAGTCTCTGGAAGTTGGTGATGTACAGGGAAGACTTGTGTGCTGCAGTCCACGGGGTCACAAAGACTCAGACATGACTGAGTGACTAACTGAACTGACTATGAAGATTAAATGAGATATCCCCAAATTAGCTGATTAATGATATCTTCCTTAAGGAAGTTTCTATGAGATCCTTGAGACAACAGAGACTTGAATATGAATATAGAAAAGAAAAAAATTGCTCAAATGTGGAGTTGATAAACCTCCTTCATATTTGATGAAATAATAACTGGATGTATAAAAAATGAATATTAGATTTAGTTTTTTTGAACTGTGGTATTTTTTTTCCCCTGAAATATGTGCCTAATGCTACACATGTCCCAGGAAAGTTCATGTGCTTTGACCATGTGTGTAGAGTAACCTTTTAATTTTTTTTCTTTCTGAGGAGGGTGAATCTCATACACCTTTGTTAATTAGTTTTGAATGCTAGGTCAAAGTAAAGACTTTAAACTGGAGATACACAGGTGAGTTCCTAGCAAGTTTCTTGCTAATGAGAAAATTATTAACAAGAGACTAATTATCAACTAGAGATTAATTAACAAAACACTGTTTATTAAAAGAGACTATTAATTAATTATTGTTATTACATGCTGATTAAGTCAGGACATATTTGATCTGTGATTTGAGGAAGAACTTTCAAAGGTCCTATCTCCATATGTCTGAATTCCCCAGGTTAAGGACCATTTTACTGAGTCAGATAGTTTTAGTATAAAGTCAAAAGTTTTGTGGGCTTCCCTGATGACTCAGTGGTGAACAATCCACTTGCCAATGCAGCAGATGTGGGTTCGATCCCTGGGTCAGGAAGATCCCTTGGAGAAGGAAATGCAACTCACTTTCTTGCCTGAGAAATCCCAAAGACAGAGGAGCCCTGTCCAAGAACAGAAGATCCCTCGGAGAAGGAAATACAACCCACTTTCTTGTGTGAGAAATGCAAAGGAAAGAGGAGCCTGGCAGGCTACAATCCATGGGATAGCAAAGAGTTAGACATGACTTAGTGACTAAACAACACAAACAATAAGAGTTCTGTACTTCTCTGTTTTGCAATGCAAAAATCACACCTTAGCCAGGTGGAATCATAGGCATGGGACACAAAGTCATTCCTGGATTGTTTTATTGGCAACCCAAGAATAGAAGTTACTTAGCAAGAAATTAAAAACCTTTTGTGGTAGACTGATGGCATTAAAGTCTCCTTCTACCCACACTTTTTGCTATGTAAATTGTAGGGCCCTCCCTCTCTGACTCTGGGCTGGGCCATATTCCTTGCTTTGTTCAATGGGCAGTTGTAAGGTTGGAAGGGATCAGGACCTAATGGTCTTTGCTTCCCCATGTCTTCAGCCTGCCTTTTTTTCTGTGAAAAAAAAATTGGCTTTAGGTAAGAATAATTTTAATCAGAGAAGTGAGACAGTGGAGAAACAAAGGAAAACAGTTCAACAAGACTAAACAGAGGCAAAGTTAAGGACTTTAGTTCCTTCTCAAAAGCTATAGATAGTATTCTAAGCCGTATTCTGTGAGCTGTCTTATAGATACTGAAGCCTTTACCATGCAGAAGTTATTTACATAAAAACCAGACTGAGGCTACAATAAGGTGCCACAAAGTAATAAAAACAAAGCAACCATGGAGCTGAAGAGAAACTGTACTTAAAACCATCAAGATGATGCTGGCTGGATCACTAATGACCAATTTTAAGATAACTGTCAGAGTTGACTGTGCTGTTTGAAATGTAGCCCCTTCCCTCTGTCCGTAAAAGCTCTTGTCTTTTATTGTTAGAGGGAGAGTTGGCCTTTGGACAAGAGTCCACCCTTCCCTTGCCAGCATCCAAAATAAAGCAAGCTTTCCTTTCCACTAATCAAGGCTACAATAAGGTGCCACAAAGTAATAAAAACAAAGCAACCATGGAGCTGAAGAGAAACTGTACTTAAAACCATCAAGATGATGCTGGCTGGATCACTAATGACCAATTTTAAGATAACTGTCAGAGTTGACTGTGCTGTTTGAAATGTAGCCCCTTCCCTCTGTCCGTAAAAGCTCTTGTCTTTTATTGTTAGAGGGAGAGTTGGCCTTTGGACAAGAGTCCACCCTTCCCTTGCCAGCATCCAAAATAAAGCAAGCTTTCCTTTCCACTAATCTTGCTTCTTTATTGGCTTTTGAGCAGTGAGCAGCCAGACTTACTTTTGGTTTTAAGGCAATGAACTGCCCTGGCTTGCATGGAGTTGTGGGGACTTCCTGGATTTGAGATAGAATAGGAAAACCAATTCCAAAGAACGGCAATGCCAAAGAATGCTCAAACTACCCCACAGTTGCATTCAACTCACACGCTAGTAAAGTAATGCTCAAAATTCTCCAAGCCAGGCTTCATCAGTACATGAACCATGAACTTCCTGATGCTCAAGCTGGATTTATAAAAGGCAGAGGAA
>SJYC01028659.1:0-16200 GCA_006408675.1 Madoqua kirkii | reverse complement strand
CATTACCCTTAGAAGTAAGAAAACAGAGGCCAGGGGAATTCCATTTATAAAAAATGCATAACAAAGCAGTAAAACTTATTGTGTACCTTCTCAAGATATATAGAAATGGAACTAGGTTGTATATACTTTTAGTGATTTTTAACTGGGTTCAATTCATTGTATGTAACTATGCTTTAATCAGTTTATCAGTATTTAAAAATTCCAGTATGCATGTCATGGTAGTATCTGGGGCAAAAGTAACTGAATCACATATAACAGGAGTGGGACGTTTTACTTCTAAATGGGATAAAACAAAGCTTCTTATGTGGCTATTAAAGTAGTTAAGGACTTCCTAGATGGATCAGAGGTAAAGAATCTGCCTGCCAATGCAGGAAATGAAGGAGACACAGGTTCCATCCCTGGGTCAGAAAGATCCCCTGGAGAAAGAAATGGCAGTTCACTCCAGTATTCTTTGCCTGGAAAATTCCACAGACAGAGGAGCCTGGTGGGGCTTCAGTCCATGGGGTCACAAAAGAGTCAGCCATGACTGAACTACTGGGCACACACATATGTAAGGTAGTTAAATTATATTAAGACAAGTCACATTTAATAAACTCATTTTCCCCCTAAAAACTGGGACATTAGCCTACATATATCAAAGGAGTTTTAGACAGAAGAGGAGAAAAGCCTCACACAACATGGATGAGTCTTAGAATCACAACATAGAGTTTCATGTCTGACTACAGACTCATGGAGAGGAAGGAAGGGGGGTACAGAGGATGAGATGGTTGGATGGCATCATTGAGACTCAGTGGGCATGAGTTTGCGCAAATTCCAGGAGATAGTGAAGAACAGGGAAGCCGACATGGTGCAGTTCATAGGGTCACAGAGAGTCAGATATGACTTAGGGACCAAAGAACAACAGACTCATGAAAAGCCCTGCAGAGATCAGAACAAGTAAGTCCCCATCCTATAATGCTATTAGATAATGCTGCTAAGTCGCTTCAGTCGTGTCCGACTCTGTGTGACCCCATAGACAGCAGCCCACCAGGCTCCCCCATCCCTGGGATTCTCCAGGTGAGAATACTAGAGTGGGTTGCCATTTCCTTCTCCAATACATGAAAGTGAAAAGTCGAAGTAAAGTCACTCAGTTGTGTCTGACTTAGTGACCCCATGGACTGCAGCCTACCAGGCTCCTCCGTCCATGGGATTTTGCAGGCAAGAGAACTGGAGTGGGCTGTCACTGCCTTCTCCATATTAGATAATAGATATGTTCTATTAATCAGTTCTATTTAGGCAAGTTTGCATGTAGCAGTTGTTACTGAACCAAACTTGAGTATGCTCCCCTGAGTGCAGTATAGCCAATCTACTGACACCAGGCTGTGGTGCAGCAAAGCACAGGGTTTATTGCAGGGTCTCAAACAAGGAGCAACTCATGCTCAAAAGACCCCAAATCTCTGATACATTTCTGGGAAGAGGTTTTAAAGACAGTATGAGAGACTGGGTCAAAGTTGTGAGATCAGATTGTGTGCAATTATTCTGATTGATTGGTGGTAAGTTAACAGAATAATGTTTTTAGAATCACAGTCATCAATCTTCTTGTTCCAACTGGTCTGGGGTCTAGGTGCTTGTGGTCAGCATGCAGTTAAGATTTTCCACCTGATTGGAGTTTTAGACTCTTCAAGATGACTCAAGCATGTGGTGCAAGAATTATCTATAGGCAAGGGTGGGATTTGAAAGAATAGCATGAAACATTTACATTGCCATATGTAAAACATGACCAGTGCAAGTTCGATGAATGAAGCAGGACACTCAAAGCCAGTGTTCTGTGACAACCTAGAGGAATAGGATGGACAGGGAGGTGGGTTCAGGTTGGAAGGGACACATGTATATCTGTGGCTAATTCACATTGTTGTTTAGCAAAAACCATCATAATATTGCAAAGTAACTATCCTCCAATTAAATAAATTAATTAAAGAAAAAGAATAGCTGGACAAATACCTTAATGTAAAAAAGGGGAATTATCTGTAGCCCTTGAAGAAGAGCAAAAGTCCTTAACTTTGTTTTGTGCATGCTAAGTCATTTCAATCATGCCTGACTCTTTGCAATCCTACAGACCATAGCCTGCCAGGCTCCTCTGCCCCTGGGATTCTCCAGGCAAGAGTACTGGAGTGGGTTGTCATGCCTTCCTTCCCAATCCAAGGACTGAACCTCCATCTCCTGAATTGGCAGGCGAGTTCTTTACTACTAGTGCCACCTGGAAAGCCCTGATTTTGTTTTATGGCTAGGCTATTGCTATTTTGTGTTTTGTTTTAATGTTTAGTAACTAAGTTGTGTCTGATTCTTTGCGACTCCATGGATAGTAACCTGCCAGGCTCCTATGTCCATGGGATTTCCCAGGCAAAAATACTGGAGTGGGTTGCCATTTTCTTCTCCAGGGGGTCTTCCTGATCCAGGGATCAAACCTGTATCTCTTGCACTGGTAGGCAGATATTTACTATTGAGCCACCAGGGAAGCGCAAAGATCCTTGACTTTGTTTTGCCTTACTTGACGGTTTTCATTTGTCCTGCATTTTCACACTTTTCTGATTAAATCTGCTCTTTGGATCTCAGGGAAAGGCTAAGAGGCTTAAATTCTCAGCACACACAATGAAGGAGACACAAGAGGGTCTGTCTCTGGGAAGACCCCACAAGATCCTGCTCCATTTCACAGCTAACTGATATGATAATAAAACTGAATGGAATTGAAGGTAATTGAAATAGTCTCATTTTGCTTGTTCAAAACATTTGTTTTGAAATTCAAAGATAACTGTCATGATTACTCTGTTGCTCAACTTTATTTTATATGAAATACAAAACAAAAAATATGTCAAAAATAAATTAAAAAAATGGAAAACTGACTCCCTTTGAGGTCATGTGAAGTGGCTGGAAAGATATGCATATTTGTACAACAGGAACCCAAGCTTTCCAGTGAGTCATCCTTTAATTATGAGAGTGATATATAATGGATGATATTAATACTGCTCATTCTCTGCTCTTTTAGCAGAGAAATTTAGTGAGAAAATTTTGAAGAGTGGAAGTTATTTCATTCTGAGGAATGGAAGGACTCATATGTTGTGGAGGCAATGGAAATCTCAAACAAGAAAATAATTTAATAAAAAACCAAAACGTGCTCCAGTCCTTCAGCTCAATGAATATACCTTATAAATGAACACTGATGGTCCATATATTGATGCATATGTGAGTTGCCTGAAAAAACATCTTTTTCATAGACAGTATTTTGTTTCATCATATTTAGGTTTAAGGCCGTGCATGCTTAGTCACTTCAGTTGTGTCCTACTCTGTGACTCAGTGGACCATAACCACCAGGCTTCTCTGTCCACGGGATTCTCCATATTATATCTATTTCTCATAGGTGACTTCAGAGTAGATTCCACTTGGAGATGTATTTTATTGTCAGATATTGCTAGTGACTATGGTAGACAGAGTAGACTCAATGCTGTACAGAAAGTAAGAGCCCACTGAGTTTAGAAAATACCCTTGATCAGTGATAACAACCAGTCTGTTAAATCTGGATTATCAAAAAGAACAATTAATGTAGTGATATGTAAAGAATGATTTTTGCAAAAGTTAGAAATTATGGTCTCAGAGTTTCATCTGTTGTAAACTTATAAATAGTTTTGATTGCCAATAAGTTTTCTCCCCACTTATGGGAATGGTGCAGCTCACGAATATTTCTTTCAGTCAAACAAAATAAAATATACTCAATATGACATATTTTATTTTAGAGGAAATAATTCTTAAGAGATCCATGTAGACTCTTGAGATAAATGGGTATTTTCAAATATTTCACATCCAAGATTGGAAATGCAATTGTGAGAGTATGAAAATGAAAAAGGGAAAAGTCATGCATATCAGAGATATTACAAAACATACAAGTGTATGGCATACATTGTATGAAGTCAAAATCAAAATAGAAATTCCAAGGAAAATAAAAGAGGCAATGTTCTACTTTCACAATATGATCAAAGACTGGCAATGTTTGGCACAGGCTTTGAGCTCTGCTATCATGGACACTTCTTAAGCCTAATAGCAACATGACATTTTAGAGCTACCTCTTCAAAGAGTATTTTCAGACCCCTCTTTAAGTCTTTATTTCTCAGACTATAGATGAAGGGATTCAACAAGGGTGTGACCACAGTGTACATCACCGAGGCTGTTGCACTTGAGTGTAAGCTGTGGGTATCAGCAGGGCTAAGGTATACTCTTAAGCCTGTACAATAGAATAAGGAGACAACAGAGAGGTGAGATGCACAGGTGGAAAATGCTTTATACTTGCCCTGAGCTGATGAGATTCTATGTATGGAGGAAAGTATCTTATAATATGAGTAAAGGATACCAGAGAGGGGACCACCAGCCAATAGCACAGCTGCAAAATATATCAGTATGTTATTGAGAAAGGGGTCAGAACTAGAAAGTTGTATCATCTGATTGAGCTCACAGAAAAAGTGGGGGATTTCTAAGACTGTACAGAAGGACAGTCTCAACACCATTAAGCTTTCTAACAAGGAATGAAGGGCACTGGTGATCCAGGATACCAGCACCAGCAGTCCACAGAGCCGGGGGCTCATAATGGCCATGTAGTGCAGGGGGTGGCAGATGGCCACAAAGCGGTCATAGGCCATCACAGTCAACAGTACAATGTCCAGCACTACAAAGAGTGTGAAAAAATACACCTGGGTGATGCAGCTTTCAAATGTTATGACTTTGCTCTGAGTCTGGATGTTCCACAGCATCTTTGGGACAGTGGTGGAGGTGAAGCAGATGTCTACAAAGGACAGGTTGGAGAGGAAGAAGTACATGGGGGTGTGGAGGTGGGAGTCTGAGCTGACAGCCAGGATGATGAGCAGGTTTCCAAACACAGTGATCAGGTACATGAAGATGAAAAGTCCAAATATGAGAAATTGAAGTTCTGGTTCCTCTGAAAATCCCAGAAGGTGAAATTCTGAAACCCCCGTTAGGTTCTTTGGTTCTATTTGGTGGTTAGACTACCAAGAAAGGGGAAAATTACATGACTATTTTCACACAAATGGGCATTACTCACATGATTGAATTACTATCTTTTATATTTTTCCATAAAGATATTAATGTCAATATTTTGTTCACAGATTTTGTGTACTTTAGGTAAGCTACCCACTTAGTATTCTTGGGCTTCCCTTGTGGCTCAGCTTGTAAAGAATCTGCCTGCAATGTGGGAGACCTGAGTTCAATCCCTGGGTTTGGAAGAACCCCTGGAGAAGGGAAAGGCTACCCCACTCCAGTATTCTGGCCTGGAGAATTCCATGGACTGTATAGTCCATGGGATCTCAAAGAACTGGACATGACTGAGAGACTTTCACACTTCGCTAGGTAAGCTCCTGTGTCATCTCCAATTAGCAGACTTGTCTAAGAGTCAGTGTTTTCCCCAAGGTGTCACATATTCAGAGTTTTAGTGAGAATTTATTTCATGCATCTGAAAAATATGAGTTGAATACTGACAATGTCCCAAGTACTGTCTATGCAGGGAACATAGTTTGCTGAAAACAAAAATTCCTAAGATCCCATTTTGGAGACAGAATATAAACCAACAAAAACTATATAGCATATCAGATGGTGACAGGTGTTATGTAGAAAAAGAAGGAGGTATGATGTAGAGAGTTGAAAGAGAGTGTGATTTTTCATGTCTGTTTAGGCAAGACCTGTGAACAAGGTGCTGTTTGAACAGAGACCTCAAGGATGACAGAACCAGGGCCTTGAGCATACCTGGGGCAGTGCTGATTTGAAGGCCCTGAAGAAGGTGCTTGTTTAAGATGTTCCAGTCCAGAAAAGAAAGCCAGTCTGGTGAGGGACATGAGCAGGAGGAAGAGGGAGGAGAAATGGTGTCAGAAGATGTTGAGGAACAAGGTGTTCTCCCTCCTGCCACTGAAACATCAAGCCACAAAGGAGTTCTTCATCCATGTTATGTATTTTTTATATTTTAAGGAATTCACTGTTAGAACAAGCCATATGAGAGACAATTGAAGGAAAATGCAAAACCAAATTCCAAATGAAAAGTTTATAAACGTTTTGTTCAGTCGCTACTGAGAGGGTAACAAGGCAGGAAGGCTAGGGGTCTCCAAGTGGAAGAAATAGGCTGCAAGTGCCAGCCATTTTTTAATCTCTCTCTTAAGTGGAAGGAGGAGACAAACTACAAGTGTCAGACCTTTTCCCCTTTCTTTATACAAAATTAAAAGACAGTTTCTTTTAAAAGTTTGTGTTGCCATGACAACACCTGATTCCACCTGAACTTAACTTTTTCAAACCTTGAGCTAACTAATGCATTTTTCTTTTAGAAATGTTCTCTTAAGCTATGTTAATGAGACTATGTATTTGCTTGGGAATCTGCCTCTCTTCAAGATTCATGTCAATTGTCTTATGGCCTGGGATAACTCACCTTGTGCAGATGTTATCTCAAAATGCATGTTGTTGGTGAGGGGCCTGGTGCCACTCTCTGAGTGTTGAGACATTTCCTCTTAGTAGCCTGCTAATAGGTATATAACTTCTTGCTAAAACCTAGCAAGGGGGCACTCTTTCTGCCTGCTTCTGATGTCTATGTCAGAAGCTTTCTCTATCTCTTTTACACTTTAATAAAATTTTATTACACAAAAGCTCTGAGTGATCAAGCCTCTTCACTGGCCCTGGATCTAATTCCTCTCCTCCTGAGGCCAAGAATCCCAGCATCTTTCATGACTCAGCAGTAACCTTTTACTACGTCGTGTCTCATTTTTTGCAACCCCATGAACTGCAGTACAGCAGGATTTCCTGTCATTCACTATCTCAGGGAATTTGCTTAAACTTACATCAGTTGAGTTGATGCCATCCAACCATCTTGCCCTCTAAATCATATTTTAATAATATCACTAATTCAATTTTTTATTGTGAAAGGCATTGAAAGAAATAGGATGACAGCAAGTTTTATAGTATGAGACAGAAACACTATTCAAGTCATAATTTTCTCTTATATGGAAATACATGGATTCCAATATGCATATGGAAGATAAAGATGATACTTATTCAAATGTAAAGAAAAGAGCCTATCAGATGGAGGCTGACTACAAGGAAATTTTTAGTGATAGATTTAGAACAAAAAGACAATAAGGGATGCGAAAAATAGTTGGAAATATGCAAAAGTGTATCTTATTTGCACTAAATATGAAGAAGAACATTCATTTTCATTTCTGATTAAGGCAAGAATTTGCAAATGAAGCATATTGAAGTGGTCATTAAATTCGTTAAATTAAAAAACAGAACAATGGAGAGAACTTAAGATGCATGGCTCAGATTTTTCACATAAAAATTTTAAATTCTCACACATTCTGCACAAATAGTTGTATACATATGTGACATATTTAAGTGGTAAAGCAATCTTAATGATAAAAGTCCAGTTTCTAGTTTGAAAGCATATAATAAATAAACAGGAGCAAAAACATGCTGAACTTCCTATAGGAAAGCAAAGGACTTGAACAGGTCAATTTTAAAATGAGGAAGTAATGGGCTAGTGAATTTATTTAATTTAATCTTATTTAATCTTTAACATTTATTTAATCTATAGGCAACGAATAATTGCAGAGTAAACTTGTTGGCATGCCCATTTTCATATAATAAAATTTTTTTAATTTTAATGACTCAGAGGTTAAGGCGTCTGCCTCTAATGCGGGAGACTCGGGTTCGATCCCTGGGTCAGGAAGATCCCCTGGAGAAGGAAATGGCAATCCACTCCAGTATTCTTGCCTGGAGAATCCCATGGATGGAGAAGCCTAGTAGGTTACAGTCCACGGGGTCGCAAAGAGTCGGACACGACTGAGCGACTTCACCTTATTAATATTAAGAGGCTGGAAACACTGTGAAATGCATGTCTCTTGAACTACTGTTACAAGAAATTGTTTGCCAGTATTCCTTGTTCTGGATCTTACTCATTATAGTGAAATATACTTCTCTGAAAAATATCCTACTTCACTGTACATCCCCCCATAGCTAGTAACATATATCTGTATTTCAGTTAATTACAAAGGTCCATGTACTTATGCCCCACTTTTACTGAAAGCACTTTGTACCTGTCATTCCCTATTCTTGTTGGGCTTCCATGTCCATCATTTAATGGTCAGTGTTGACCCCTGACTGTTGAGTTCAGTATTCACTTCTATGTATAGTGAAATAATCCATTAATTTATCAGTCAAAACAACAGTGATCATGACTCTGTGTTTAGTCTACATTGGTGCTCAGGCGAATTCAGGTCAATATTCGTGGCTGTCATTCCTTCTGACTGTCTCTTGGAGTATCTACTGGGCTTTTGAACTCACCTGGGTGGAGTTTCTGACAGGAAGATCTCAACATACATGGCCCAACTCATCTTGATGGAGACAGAGACGCTGTCTACAGACTAGATTGTGGAGTCAGGTATCGGTCCCCCAGCTAGAGTTCTGACTCTGCAAGCATCAACCATGCCCCAATCTAGTCCAACGTTGCACAGGCAGAGGGACTACAGCACAGGAAATATTTATGGCTCCTTATGTCTGCTAGTTAACATGTTTCCCTTTTGTAACTACAACTTCTAATAATTGATTTCCCCGTGGGAGAGTGGTCTGGTCAGATAGAAAAAGTTTCTTGCTCATACTCTGTATCTGGGATACAATGTTATAAGCCAGATGAATTCAGTATTCAGTGTTTATTACTTCTTTAATAAAGTCATCAGTCTTCCAGAGGAATACACCTTAAGGTCTCAACACCTCACCTTGTCTCTGAGTTCAAATTTTCTCCAGAGTCTAAGCTTGAGGATTCTTTTTGATTAGATCTCTAATCAAGGCACTGACATCACTCCTGGTGAGCCACAGCCCTTCATATCTAGAGAAAATTAGCATTCCCATCTTCAAAAGTGGGATAAATTTATTCCTTAATATAAAACCTTGGAGAGTACTGTGCTTGGATTTATGACAGTTTTGCCAAAACAGTTAGGAGCTTCATACTTACAGCACCAGCTAAGAGCTGCCAGGAAGCCTCTCATTAGAAAATGTTTGTTATAGGAGTTGTATGGATTTTAGAACTATATAGGGACTCAATAACATAATAGTAAAAAAAATTCATTCTATGTAATTAGTTTAGTTGCTCAGTCATGTCTGATTCCTTGTGACCCCATGGACTGCAGCATACCAGGCTTCCCTGTCCATCACCAGCTCCTAGAGCTTGCTCAAACTCATGTCCATCGAGTCAGTGATGCCATCTAACCATCTCATCCTCTCTTGTCCCCTTCTCCTGCCTTCAGTCTTTCCCAGCATCAGGGTCTTTTCCAATGAATCAGTTCTTTGAATCAGGTGGCCAAAGTATTGGAGCTTCAGCTTCAGCATCAGTCCTTCCAATGAATATAGGACTGATTTCCTTTAGGATGGACTGGTTGGATCTCCTTGCAGTCCAAGGGACTCTCAAGAGTCTTCTCCAACACCACAGTTTAAAGGCATCAATTTTTCAGTGGTCAGCTTTCTTTATAGTCCAAGAATATAAGGAAGCAAAAATTATGTAGCATGGCAGCTGGTGGCGGGGGGTATGAAGAAAAAGAAAGGAGGTATGATGTAGAGAGTCAAAAGGGAGTATGATTTTTCATGTCTGTTTAAGTAAGACCTATGAACAAAGTGCTATTAGAACAGAGACCTCAAGGATGACAGAACTAAGGCCATGAGCATACCTGGGCAGTGCACCTTGGCAAGGGAGCAGCTAACTTGAAGGTCCTGAAGAAGGTGCTTGTTTAAGATGTTCTATCAGGTGGCCAAAGTATTGGAGCTTCAGCTTCAGCATCAGTCCTTCCAATGAATATAGGACTGATTTCCTTTAGGATGGACTGGTTGGATCTCCTTGCAGTCCAAGGGACTCTCAAGAGTCTTCTCCAACACCACAGTTTAAAGGCATCAATTTTTCAGTGGTCAGCTTTCTTTATAGTCCAAGAATATAAGGAAGCAAAAATTATGTAGCATGGCAGCTGGTGGCGGGGGGTATGAAGAAAAAGAAAGGAGGTATGATGTAGAGAGTCAAAAGGGAGTATGATTTTTCATGTCTGTTTAAGTAAGACCTATGAACAAAGTGCTATTAGAACAGAGACCTCAAGGATGACAAACTAAGGCCATGAGCATACCTGGGCAGTGCACCTTGGCAAGGGAGCAGCTAACTTGAAGGTCCTGAAGAAGGTGCTTGTTTAAGATGTTCCAGTCCAGCAAAGGAAGCCAGTCTGGTGAGGGACATGAGCAGGAGGGAGAGTGAGGAGAGAAGGCGTCAGAGAATGTTGAGGAACAAAGTGTTCTCCCTCCTGCTGCTGAAACTTCAAGTCACAAGGGGTTCTTCATCCATGTTTTTTACCTTCTGCACTTTGTGAAATTCAATATTAATAAAGCCATATGAGAGACAATTAATGGAAAGTCCAAAACCAAATTCTAAAGAAAAGGTTATGATAATTATAACTTAATATCACCAATTCAATTTTTTATAACAAGACATTGAAATAGATAATATGACAGCAAGTTGTTATGAGATGGAAGCACTAAGTTAGAATTTCCTCTTACTTAGAAACATATGGATTCCAATATGCATATGGAAGATAAGGGTGATATTTATTCAAATGTGAAGAAGAGAAGTTTTCAAATGAAGGCTGAACATGATGCAACTTTTAGAGTAGGTCTAGAACGAAAGGACCATAAGGGGTAAGAGATGTGGAAAGTAGTTCAAAATATGCAAAAGTGTGATTTATCTGTACCACGTATGAAGAAGAACATCCCTTTTCATTTTTGCTTAAGGCAAGGATTTGCAAGTGAAGAATATTTAAGTGATGGCTCAATTCCATCAGCTAAAAAGTTGGAGAGAGCATAAAATGACTGATGCAGGTTTTACCACACAAAATTAAATTCTCAGAAGTTCTACACAAATAATTGTATACGTACATGACATCTAAGAGCGAACAGCAATCTTGATTATAAAAACCCAATTTCTAGTTTGAAAGCATATATTAAAAAAAAAACAGGAACAAAAACTTGCTGAATTTCCTATATGAAAGCAAAGAACTTGAACATTCAGGTTTAAAAGGAGGATGTGATGGGCTAATGATTCTATCAGATCAAACCAGCCAATCCAAAAAAAAAAAAAAATAAAACAGTCCTTAATGTTCATTGGAAGGACTGATGATGAAGCTGAAGCTCCAATACTTTGGCCACTTGGTGCAAAGAACTGACTCATTGGAAAAGACTCTGATGCTAGGAGAGATTGAAAGCAGGAGGAAAAGGGGATTATAGAGGATAAGATTGTTGGATGGCATCACCGACTAGATGGACGTGAGTTTGAGCAAGCTCTGGGAGCTGGTGAAAGACAGGGAAGCCTGGCTTACTGCAGTCTATGGGGTCACAGAGTCGGACATGATTGAGTGACTGAATTGAACAGAACAGAACTGAACCAAACAATTTTAATCATATATTTAATCTTATAGGTGATGAAATAATTGCAGGTTAAGCTCTTTGACATACAATTTTGAGGTAATAAAAAATTTTTATTTGAGTACTAAGAGGGAGGAGACACTGAAATGTATACCTCATCAAGGGCTGTTGCAGGGAAATATTTGCCAGCATTCTAGGTCTGGATCTCATTCATCATAGTCAAATATGCTTCTCCTTAGAAAAACATCCTACATCACTGTACATCCCCCCACCACTAATTCCCTATATCTCTACTTTTCCTGCCCATACTCTGTGTCTAGGATACAGAGTATATAGGTTTACATATTCTGCACACCAAATTGTCTTCACCTGAACTTTTGAATGAGAAGTGTATGAATTCATTTCATATGCATAATCAATTCTACTTTTTTTAATGCAAGGACTCATGAATCACATCAAATAATATACTTCTGAAAAAGTTGAATTGGTATATTCAAAGAAGATATATATATATATGTATATAATCAAGACATATTAAAAGGTATTTAACATATTAAAAGGTATTATTGTTGTCTAGTTGCTAAGTCATTTCTGACACTTTGCAACCCCATGGACTGTAGTCTGTCAGGCTCCTCTGTTCATGGTTTTTCCAAGGCAAGAATACTGTAGTGGATTACTTCTTTCTTGTAAATTTATTCTCCATTTATATCCATGCTCCTGATGGGATGCAAATTGGTGCAGCTACTATGGAAAAGAGTAGGGAGACTGCTCAAAAAATCAGGCATAAAATTACCTTATGATTTAGCTATTCCAATTTGATTATTTATCCTAAAAATATGAAATCACAAAATGGGAAAGATATATGTGCCTCTAAGTCCATCACAACATTATCTTTGATAGCCAAATATGGAAACAACCTAAGTGCCCTAAGTGCCATTCATCAATGGATGAATGGATAAAGAAGAAGGCACATACGTATGTAAAATGCAATGCTACTCAGTTATATAGTGATGAAATCTTGGAGGAGGAGATTAAGATGGCAGAGTAAGAGGATGTGGACCCCACCTTGCCCACAAACACATAAAAAATAATCTACATGTGTCATATATACACAACTATATCTAAAACTGGAGGAGGAAATGGCAACCCACTCCAGTATTCTTGCCTGGAGAATCCCAGGGATGGGGGAGCCTGGTGGGCTGCCGTCTATGGGGTCACACAGAGTTGGCCATGACTGAAGTGACTTAGCAGCAGCATAGATATATTCCCATCCTCTTGGTCAGGCTTTTCTGTCCATCACCATCTCCTAGAGTTTACTCAGACTCACATCCATTGAGTTGGTGATGTCATCCAACCATCTCATCCTGTTGCCCCTTCTCCTCCTGCCCTCTATCTTTCCTAGCTTAGGAGTCTTTTCCAACGAGTTGACTCTTTGCATCAAGTGCCCTCTCAAATAAAGAAAATCCCCTTGCTATTTTCTGTGTCATGGTTCTCTCCGGTCTTCAGTTACATCTTCTTCCTCTTGTCTTAGTCATTCTCTGGTCCTCTAATTCCTTCAATTCCTCGCTCCAGTCTCTTAGTTATTTTCATTTTTGTTTCCATCGTTTTTACTTGGTGCTTCTCAGCAGCACCAACAACATCACCACTGCTTTTATGCTTGCTTCTGGACATCCTGGAATTGAAATAAACAGAGTACCCTTACAGCACTGTACTGTAAAGTACACAAAAGCACAACCACTTGTAGAGGATGCACACACATGACAACATATACAAGACACTTTATATTTTATTTGAGAACAAATTGTTCTTAAGAAACACATCTCTTCATAGGATAATGGGAATTTCCCAATTGTTCAGATCCAAGGTTGAGAATAAATCTGAGAAAGTGGGAAAATGATAGAACAGAAAAACTCTTTTATATGAAAGAGAGAGTGAGCACATACTTCAATAAAGTGAGTGACGTAAACTGTATGGACATGTTGAAATAAAAGAAATGAAAATTCCAGGAAGTAAATAGAAGGAGTAAGTTCTACTTTCACAGTCAGATCAAAGAATCTGATCAAAGATTTGCAATTTAGAGCACTGGATCTCTGAAACCTTCAATTATGTGCCTTTCTTTATCTCAGGACAAGTGTCCTTTTTATAGCTGCCATTCTGAAAAGTGCCTTCAGAGCCCTCTTTATGTCTCTGTTCCTTAGACTATAAATGAAAGGATTCAGCATGGGTGTGACCACAGTGTACATCACTGATGCTGTTGCACTTGACTGGGAGCTGTGGGTAGCAGCAGAGCTAACATACACTCCTAGGCTTGTACAATAAAATAAAGAGACAACTGAGAGGTGAGATACACAGGTGGAAAATGCTTTATACTTTCCCTGAGCAGATGAGATTCTGTGTATGGAAGATGCTATCTTACTATAAGAGTAAAATATTCCAGTGAGGGGACCACCAGCTAGCAGCACAGCTGTGATGTATATAACCAAGTCATTGGGAAAGCTGTCAGAACAGGCGAGTTGGACCATCTGTTTGAGTTCACAGAAATAGTGAGGGATTTCCAACTCTCCACAGAAGGACAGTCTCAACACCATTAAGGTTTGTAATAATGAATGCAGGACACTGATGACCCAGCTAACCAGAACCAAAATTCTACAGACTTTTGGATTCATGATGACCATGTAGTACAGGGGGTGGCAGATGGCTACAAAGCGGTCATAGGCCATTCCGTCAGGAGGAAGTCATCTAACCCTGCAAACAGCATTAAAAAATACACCTGAATGATGCAGGCTTCATAGGTTATAACTTGGCTTTGGATGTAGATGTTCCATAGCATTTTGGGGATGGTGGTGGAGGTGAAGCAGATGTCTACAAAAGAAAGGTTGGAGAGGAAGAAGTACATGGGGATGTGGAGGTGGGAGTCTGAGCTGATGGCCAAGATGATGAGCAGGTTTCCAAACACAGTGATCAAGTACATGGAGAGAAAAAGCCCAAATATGAGGGGTTGTAGTTCTGGTTCCTCTGAGAATCCCAGGAGAAGAAATTCTGAAGGTCTTGTTAAGTTCCCTTGTGCCATGTTTTGATGGTGACTACAAATAAAGGGCAAAGTGACATGTTTAACTTGCATCCTCACATTACTGAAATGCTACCATTTATATTTTGTGGTTAAAAATTAATTTCAGTATTTTGTTCCTGGATTTGGCAGAGTACACAGTCCTGAAAAGCCAATTCTCCTAAAATCCAGCCATGGAGAAAGAATATAGGAAATAAAAGATAAAGCATGTCAGATGGTGACAGAGACTATGAAAAAATTGAAAGCAAGTGTAAGGGGAAAGAGTAAAGAGGGAGTGCTACTTTTTATAGGTGTTCAGGCAAGGCGTGCAGATAGAGTGACTTTGAACAGAGACCTCAATGAAGAGAGAGCAGGAGCCTTGAATATATCAAGTGTGTGCTTGGTAGGGAGAACAGCCAGTACAAAGGCCCTGGCTGGTGCTTAAGATGTTCTAGTTTAAAGAAAGGAAGCCAGGGTGGGGAGGGTAATGGACAAGAGGTAGAGTGAGGACTGGTGTTGTCAGAGGATGTTGAGGACCAAGGTGGCCTCCTGATGCTGCTGTAATTATAAGTCTTGGGAATCTTTCATCCATACTATGTTCCTCTAGCACTTTCTGAAATTGTTGCAAGACTGTCCTGTATGTTTAAATAAATCCTTCTGTTGACTGAGTTATGGCTTCTGTATGAGTCACCTTGGAATATAACAGTTCAGCACCTCTGATCTCAAGACTTCTCACACTCCACAAGGCACCAAGTCTCTCTCACATACACACAGTAGACCCTGGCTTCCTAAACTGTATTACTTCCATGTATTTTTCACCTCTAACTACCCTGATTGACTTAGTTGATGCAACTCAAGTCAATCAGATCAAATTATTTATAACTGGCATCTAGCAATAATCTCAGATACCAATAAACTTGAGTTTTATTTTGGTCTGGTCATTTTCTTCCTTGTATTAAGCACACATTATTATTTGCTCCTTTCAGTGAGCAAAGATACCTGTATATATATCTATAGTCCTCCTCTAATCCAAAACACAAATTGTACAGTAGAAGAGAAAAATGAACAAAGGGAAAAACCCCACATTTTATAAAAAGATGTATATAAGGTACAATGAATATGAATTGAATGTTGGCCATTTTTAGTCTTATGCAACAAATATTGTTTTTCCTGAGACTACTATTTAATATTTATTTGAGCTAATGGTTTTATATGATATTCTCTTATTGGCAAATCTCTATCTCCATTTTCACATATGGCATTTTTTCTTTGTTCTTCTTGGGTTTTGATTGCCTTTCTGATATGTCTTATGGGCATACTCTAGTCCTAGTTCTGATCTTTGCCCAACCATCAATGACCTCTGCAGTCCACACACACATACAACCTTCAGACAAGGAAAGAATTCCAGCCTTTTTTTCTTTATCCATTTCTCTATTGTTGGACATTCTTTCATTTCCTGACTACTGTAAACAGTGCTGCAATGAACACTGAGGTGCATGTATATTTTTGAATTATGGTTTTCTCTGGGTATGTGCCCAGGAGTGAGATTGTTGGGTCATATGAAAAGCAGAAATAGAGATGCAAACATAGAGAACAAATCTGTGGATCAGTTCAGTTCAGTTTGGTTCAGTTGCTCAGTCATGTCTGACTCTTTGTGACCCCATGAATTGCAGCACGCTGGGCCTCCCTGT